>JAHZNA010002659.1:0-96920 GCA_027743935.1 Sinodicranocentrus sp. ZH6
GTTTCGGTTCTACCCGGGAGAGATGTGGTGGATTCAGGGAACCGGGTAGCTTTCTCCGTTGTTATTTGTGAGGGGGTTCTGCCTGGAAGTGTGGTTTCGGCAAATGGATAGCCAGTCGTTGGCTTAAATCTTTCAGTTGTTCCATCAGTCAAGATTTCTTCCCTTCTGGGTAGTTTAGTAATCATATCTGAGGAGAATGTTGTTGACGCAAGCGTAGTTTCAAATACAGTTTCGGTTCTTCCCGGGGGAGGCGTTGTGGATTCTGGGAACCGGGTAGCTTTTTCCGCTGTAAATTGTGACGGGGTTCTGCCTGGGAGAGTAGTATCAGCAAATGGATAACCAGTCGTTGACATGAATTTTTCAGTTGTTCGATCAGTCAAGATTTCTTCCCTTCTCGGTTCTTTAGTAATCATATCTGACGAGAACGGTGTGGATGTCTGAGTGCCTAGTGTAGTTTCAAAAGCAGTTTCGGTTTTACCCGGGAGAGATGTTGTACCGTCAGGGAACCGACTAGCTCTCTGTGTTGTTAATTGGGAGGTAGTTACGCCAGGCAGCGTGGTTTCAGCCGATGGAAAACCCGTCGTTGGCATGAATTTTTCAGTTGTTCTGTCAGTCATGATTTCTTCCTTTCTTGGTTCTTTAGTTATCATATCTGAGGAGAGAGTTGTTGAGCCTACTGTAGTTTCAAATGTAGTTTTGGTTCTACCCGGGAGATATGTGGTGGATTCAGGGAACCGGGTAGCTTTCTCTGTTGCAACTTGTGAAGTTGTTCTGCCTGGGACGGAGGTTTCAGAAACTGAAGAATCTGTCGTGGGCATAAATCTCTCAGTTGTTCCATCGGTTTTGAATTCTTCCCTTCTTGGTTCTTTAGTGATCATGTCTGAGGAGAAAGGTGTGGAGCCAACTGTAGTTTCAAATGTTATGTCGGTTCTACCCGGGAGAGACGTAGTGGAATCTGGGAACCGTGTAGCGCTCTCCGTTGTCACTTGTGGTGTCGTTCTGCCTGGATGTGTGGTCTCAGAAAATGGGTAACCAGTCGTTGGCATAAATCTAGCGGTTGTTTTATCAGTCATGATTTCTTCCCTTCTGGGCTCTTTAGTGATAATGTCTGACGTGAGAGGTGTGGATGTGTGAATGCCTATTGTACTATCAAATTCAGTTTCAGTTCTGCCTGGGAGAGAAGTGGTGGATTCTGGGAACTGCGTTCCTCTCTCTGTTGTAACTTGGGGTATGGTTCTGCCTGGAAGAGTGGTTTCGACAAATGGAGAACCTGTTGTCGGTATGAATCTTTCGGTTGTCCTATCAGTCATGATATCTTCTCTTCTAGGTTCTTTGGTGATCATGTCCGAGAATAAAGGTGTTGAGCCGACAGTAGTTTCAAATACCGTTTCGGTTCTACCCGGGAGAGACGTTGTGGATTCTGGGAACCGGGTACCTCTTCCTGTTGTAACTTGGGGAGTAGTTCTTCCAGGGAGAGTGGTTTCGGCAGATGGAGAACCAGTCGTTTGTGTGATTTCTGTTGCTCGATCAGTCATGAATTCTTCCCTTGTTGTTGCTTGAGTAATCATGTCTGATGACGTAGGTGTAGAGGTAGGAGTTCCAGGTGTAGTTTCAAATGTGGTTTCGGTTTTGCCCGGTATCGACGTAGTAGATTCTGGGAACCGGCTACCTTTCTCCGTTGTCACTTGGGTTGTGGTTCTGCCTGGGAGTGTGGTTTCGGAAAATGGTGAACCAGTCGTTAGCATGAATCTCTCAGTTGTTCTGTCAGTCATGATTTCTTCCCTTCTGGGCTCCTGAGTAATCATGTTTGAGGAGAAAGGTGTTGAGGTATCAATGCCAATTGTGGTTTCGAATGTAGTTTCTGTGTTTCCTGGCATAGACGTTGTTGGAATAAGTGGTGATTGAGTAGTTGTAATTTTGGATGTTGTGTTGGTCGGCATCGTCCGGTTAAATATTTCCGAAGGAAATGTTGTAATTTGTGCGGATTCCGTGGTTGACGGTGAAGTTGTGTCTGGAACAGATGATGTACTTTCTGAAGATGCATCATCTTGGTTTAGGCCTATCGTTGTTGCTTCAGTTACAGTCTCTTCTGTTGTCAATGCTAAAATTCCTGTCGATACATTTCCTCGGCGAACATCGGGTGATGTCATTTTCGGAGTAACTATTTCTATCCCGTGTGGTTTTTCAGTGGAAGGTTTTGTGGCGGATTCTGTGCTCATGTCTGTAGTTCCATTAAGGTCACTTCTGTCTTTGTCTGTTGCAGTCACACTTACCATAGTTGCTTTCGCTGTAGTCGCTTCCAGTCTTGTCTGATTACCTAAAACAATCTCATCTCCTAAAGGAATGCAAAGCTCATATGGATTGCCTCTATAATTAGGAGGACAAAAGCAGACCGGCCTGTGGTTCAAAACCCTACATGACGCCCTGATACCACATGTGTCCAGTTCTTTGCATGGATTTTTACAGTCATATTGAATGCAGGCTTCTGTTTGATCGCAGTGATAGTTCCTTGTGCATCGTGGTGGTTGGGTAATGTTGCTTGGAATGGTAGTGATTGGTGGGATGCTGGTAGTTGTCTCATTGACTGTATACAAACAGCGGAGTTAATTGAGTTTCTTGTTCCAAATGTTTCAAGTTACAGTATGTGTAATTGATTTTTATGCAAATGAAAAGAAAATCATAAATACTGCAACTTATATAGCAAAAAAAAGTAGAGAAAAAATGTTTAGAGACTCACTCTACAATACAACTACGTAGGATAAATACCTCTAAAGACTTTTCTACGCTAAACTACTGCTAAAAAATATACATGAAAAAAATAAGGATAGACATTTGTGTTGGGATATATTATGTTTTTATGGGTGTGTGGGTGTGTGAGAGTGGAGTATTGTGACTGGTGTTATCAGTTCCAATGTGTTCATTTGCAGATATCCCTGGTGTACTCTGATTCTGGTGGATTGTATTTTCTCCTTAAGATTCTAATCAGCTTCAAGATATCCGAACGGACACTTTTACTTTGTGTTGTGTGGTGTGCGTGGGAAGACTAGGTGGATGTTGACTTGTCTTAATATAAATGATGAAATGTCTTGATTGTTCAGGTGGGTCAACGCACATCATCTATCACTTGACATTTAACTTATATAGTTTTCGTGAATGCTACCATATTTGATGAGATGATAACTTGTTGAGATATTATATCATTTTTTTGTGTTAACTCAGCTTTTGATCCCCTTCTCTCGGATTATTACATGGGATTAATAACATGTTGTATAAGAGAGAGAGAGAGAGAGTGAGGTGGTAGTTTCGAAATCAGCAGGTGAATTAATGTGCGTTGTGTATAGAGATTCCCTTAAAAATAATAGGTAGTTTCGTGAATGGTAAAATTTGATTAGGGTTGATAATGTGTATTTTTAGGGTGTGAGTCAATGGTAGTAAATTACTGGGTAATTTCTCTCAGTTAAACTACTGGCATCTAAGCGATTCATCTTGATGTCCGCTGAGCTGTTACCTTTGCATCCGTTTTTTCCATCTGCGACGTAGCCAGGTGGACAGAATTTGCATTTGGCAACATGATCCTGAACAACGCAGGGTAAGTTGTTAGGGCAGTGGACGTTGGCGCATGGGTCTTGACATTGGTAATTGACACAGGCCAAATGTGTTGGACAGCCAGGATTTTTTAGACAAATGGACGCTGACGTTTGACACTCGTTGCTGTCACAGAAGCAGAAAGGCTTGTGGTTGATGACTCTACAGCTCTTGAAGGCTTCGCATACTTGATTATCACATGGACTCTGACAGCGGCCTTTCATGCAAGCAAGATTGTCAGAGCATTCATGGTCACTTCTACAGCCAGATGGTTCATTTCCAGGACAAGTGAGCTCCATTCGCTCATTGATTACCAAGCTATGCTTGCATACGCAAACAGGCTTGTGGTTTTGTACTTCACACCGGTGGTTGGAAGTGCAGGTAGCTCGTGACACACTTCCGGATGTTGATGTACACGGATTTTCACATGAGCCTATGGCTCTATTGCAGGCTGATGTTGATGGACAATCTCGGTGTGATTGACATTTCTGCTCGATTCCAATTGGAACACGTCCTTCGTTGCAGTGGGGGTCGGGATTGCAGCCTTCTGTCGGCTTGCCGATGTAGCATTGGGGGCAAGAGCACCAGGGTCTGTGTTTCATGACGCGACAAACTGCGTTTGTTCCGCACACACCACGTAGTTTACACGGATCTATGCATTGACCCTGAACACAGGCTTGTTCATGCAGACACTCATCATCTGAGTTGCATTGTAATTCTAAGGAGAGGTATGAAAGTTTACATGGGGATCATATCGATAACCATATGACTAATCACAGTCTTTCAACACTTGATTACAAAAATATATATTCTTCACCTGAATACTACTAATACTTGTTAATATTCTAGCTTATCTTAGTTAATAATGATCGCTTCGTTGCGGGGTTTTTGCCTAGTTTTGGAAACTCTGTTATGATCAAAATTCCTAAGAGAAGGATGACTGGTTTATGCCGAAATGGCATTTTCCATTTTTTCTGCGAATTAAGCAAGCAAAAGTTTGAAAAATAAGACGTACCTGCGGCGCATGACTGATCTGGGTTACCCTTCGTTCCGGGAGGACATTTACAAACGTAGCTACCCCGTTGGCTGACACACTGAGCTCCTTTACCACATCCGACAACTCTGCAGTCATCTTGACGCTTATCGAGTTTGCCTATTAGGAGATGAGTAAAGTTCGGAAAAAATGTTACAATAATAAGAATTTGCTGGGCAGAAACCATTAGAATTAGAAATCCTTATAATATTTTAAACAAGCTTACATTCAACATTTGGATCACCATCAGGGAAGTTATCTGGACATCTGCAAGAGCCTTTTCCTGTTCGTACATCCACTTGGCAGACAGCATTGACACCACATCTTATATCAGCGCAAGCGTTATGAGGTTTGCAAACGCAGCCTTTCGATGGATCTCCACTGCATCCGCTTTCGCAAGTGCATCTGTAGCCGGAAATCGTGTCAATGCATTTTGCGTTTTCTCCGCAAGGATTGCTTAGACATTCGTTTTCATCTGGAATGAAAAATCATTAGTGTTTAGAGTACTATAATTGGAGGAAAATCAACTAAAGTCAAATGATTCCATTAAGTTTCTATTTACCTATTGCACATTTTTGTCTCGGATCTCCAACATGACCCAAAGGACATGTACACTGAGCACGGCGATTAACAACACGACATTGGGCGTTAGTTCCACAAGCTCCAGGTTGCAAACATGGGTTTTTGCAGCTACCTTGGATACACATTTGTAATGGATTACAGTCATCATCTCGGTTGCATTCAACTTGCCGACATTCTTTGCTTGGCTCTCCTTGGTATCCATTTGGACAGAGACAGATTGGTCGATGTTGGGAAACCTAAAAGTCATACAATCACGTTAGGTTGCACATTCTTTAGCGCTCAACTCTTTACTGAACTCATTCAAATTTTCTTACCCGACAAAGTGCATTTGTTCCACATGGAGCCTGAGAGCAGGGATCTGTACACTTGCCATTAAGACAAGCAGCATCCTGAGAACAATCTGTGTTTTGTCGACAGCCAGAAACGCACAAACCTTGATCGCATACTTGACCTTGAGGGCACATGTCATCTCGAAAGCACTGATTGCGACAACTGCCAGCACGACAAGTCTGACCACAACCGCACTCGCTTGTTCCGTTGCAAACTTTAACACAATAATCGCTTTCACATCTACCACCTGAGCACGAACCTCCGGAACATCTACTCGGAGGAGTAACACATGACTCCAATGCATTTCCAATACTTCCAGATGGACAGCTGCATTGAGGCGAATGGTTGACGACTTGACATGAGGAGCAGGTTCCACATACAATGTTTTTGCACGCATCTAATAGTAGAAAAAATGTTAAAAACCTGATTTCCCCCCTTTTTTTCCTAAATCACAAGGGAAATTATTTTTTTATTCGCTTACCTCTACATTGTCGATTGATACAAGCCTGGTCTGTGGGACACTGGTTATCACTTCTACATCCAGCAAGACAAATCTGTCCTTGGCAAATATATCCTGGTCTACATTGATCATCGACACTACAAAGCGGTTTGCACAGTCCACCAATACATCTCTCATCCGCCAAACAACTTGCATCACTGGTGCACAATGGTCTGCAATTATTGTCAATACAGCTTTGCCCACTAGGACATCCTTCGTTTCCACTGCAAGCAACTTCTGGTGCTCTACAGGCCACCCTAGAATCTCCAGTAAGACCATCCAAACATTTGCACTGCACCTGGTGATTCCGAACGGAACACTGAGTGTTCACACCACAGACAAGATGAGAGGTACATGGGTCAACGCACTTGTTGTTGGAGCATGCATGTGTGGATGGGCATTCGGTGTCTGAGCGACATCCTGCGATGCAAGTTAGTCCTTCGCAGATCTCTCCAGAGCGACAGTCGTTATCCTTTCGGCAAATAGGTTTACACAGGCCCTTGTCACAAATCTCGTTCGACAGGCAGTTTGCATTGGTAGAGCAGATTGGTCGACAAGATCCACTTTCACAAAGGAGCCCTTCCCCGCAGTCACGAGTGTGATGGCAAACGGTGGGCTCTCTTACGCAACCAACGAATGGCGTTGGGTTGGGAATCATTCCAGATGGACAAGAGCACTTGGGCTGGTGGTTAACAACGGTACAGAGGCTGTTTGGTCCGCAAGTTTGTGCTTCACATGGATTTGCACAACGTTGTCCTACACAAGCATCGCTACCACTGCAGTCCGTGTTAGCTCGGCATCCGATCACACACATGTTGTTCAAACAAATGTGGCTAAGGAAGCAGTCGTTGTCAACACGGCAACTCACTGGATTGAAATAAATTTGGGAAATGAGTTTTTCCCCGCAAAATATCATCCCCGATGACTACCATTGATATGCAATTGGTTACTTACGTAAGCATTTTCCGTTGAGACAGCGTTCATTGACAGCACATTTACTGTCATCTGCACAGCCCAGTAGACAAATTCCTTCAGTGCAGGTATGGCCTGGACTACACTCATTACTTTCCTGACAGGGGATGGCAACTAGAGAGGTAATAAAATAAATGGGGATTAAGCTGTGAAATTAAAGCATTAGCAAAATTTTAGTCACAATTAAAATGTGAGCACATACCGCGAACACATTCCATTCCCGCATTTCCAGTGAAGCCAGGAGGACAAGCACAATTCTTATTGTGGAATACAGTGTTACACACGGCGTTAAGGCCACACGCTTGAGGTGTATCGCATGGGTTGACGCACTGATTTCTATCGCATACTTCCTGTGGACCGCAGTCCCCGTCGTTTTGACATGGGAGTTTGCAAACGTGACCATCACAATATGTATTTTGTGCGCAGTCAGTATTACTCTTGCATGGTGTTGGAGTAGGGAAGCAGCCTTGAATAAGATCCTTGGGGTTTCCTTCATATCCTTTACGGCATTGGCAATAGCCTTTGTGGTTTTTAAAGGCACATTCCGCATTGGGTCCGCACTGTACTCCTTCGCATACAGATTTACACTTGTTATTTCCATTGATCTTGGCGCATGTTGTGGATTCAGGGCAGTCGTTATCGGTTTTGCACTCTGAAACCGGAAGACATCCTTGAGCATATGGATCTCCAACAGTACCCAGTGGACATAGACATTTGTATGAGCCTCTTGTGTTATCACAAGCTGCACCAGGTCCGCAGGGTTTCTCTGAGCAAAAGTTAATAGGGGCACAGTCCTTGGCAGGATTTCCGGTGAAACCAGGTTGACATTGGCATTGGGATTTGTGATTGTCGGAAATACAAAGGGCATTCTCTCCACAGGGATTTTTAGCTCTACAAGCCACTTGGCATTTATGCTCTTGACAAATTTTATCAGAAGGACAGTCGTTGTTCGTTTGGCATTCGATTGGTTGACAACCGACGCGGTCATCATTGGCGTCTCCGTAAAAGCCTTCTTTACACTTGCAAATAGGCTGATGATCGCTTGCTGAGCATTCCGCGTTTCTTCCACATAACACAAGGTTCTTGCAAACATGCTGACATTCCAATTGTCCGTATCTGTTATCCCGACAAACTTCTTCGAGAGCGCAGTCCGTGTCCTCTTTGCATTTGGCTACCTCCTGACAAATGTTATTCTGGCAGATTTGGAAAGATGGACAGTCATTATCTGCCTGGCAAGAGCCTTGACAAGCTCCTTCCAGACAAACTTGGTTAGAATGGCAATCCCGATTGGAGGTACAGAGTGGGGTACAAATTCCATTACTGCATTTTGATGAGGCTGGGCAAAGTGTGTTATCATTGCAGGGCACAACCATAAGACAACCTTGAAGTGGGTCACCGTAATGTTCTGCTGAGCAGGAGCAGTACGCTTGGTGGTTGGCTGCAGTACAGTTGGTATTTTGACCACAGACATTTTGCAAGGTACAAGGATTAACGCATTTCTGGTTGATACAGGCTTCTGAGGCGGCACAGTCATTACCAACCTCGCATTCCAACTGTATACACTCCTTAAAAGGATCTCCAGTGGTTTGGAATGGGCAACGACATGCTGGCCGGTGGTTCTTCGCAGTACATTCAGCATTGACGCCACAAGCTTTTTCGCAAGCATCTTGACATTTCCCTTTGCGACAAGTTGCTGAGTCTGGACATTCCGCGTCTGAGTAACATTCTTCCGCTGTTCTACATCCTGATTGTCCTTTCAAAGTTTCTCCAACAGTTCCTGGAGGACAAGAGCAAGTGAAAGCGCCTAAGCTATTTTGACAAATGGCACTGGAGTGACAGGGGTTGTTCAGACATTCATTGATGTCTACACATTGATTTTCTTTAACTTGGTAGCCTCTCGAGCAGGCGCAGGACGCTTGATGATTTAGAACTTGACAGGCTCCCTTCCCACAAGCAATGGCGTTGCAAGGGTTGACACACTTGTTGAGGCTGGGATCACAAGCTTTATCCTCTGCACAATCATGATCTGCTAAACATTCTACTGGATAACAACCAATCTTTTTATTGTAAGGATCCCCTTTGTGATCTGCTGGACAAATGCATTCTGGAGCGTGGTTTGTCACCACACATTTTGATCTTGGTCCACACATATTATCCATATCAACGCAAGGGTCGGAGCATCTTTGAACTTCGTTAGGACCAGGGAAACAGGCGAGAGTTTCAGGACAGTCTGCGTTCGTTCCGCATTCGTGTGGTTGAGTACATCCAGTCTGGTATGGATCTCCAATGAGACCTGCAGGACAAGCACATTTGAAGCTACCTGGAACGTTGATACAGTTGGCGGAGGGGTGGCATACTTTTTCGTCACACTCGTTCACATCATGACATCCAGTTGGACCAGACTCAAATCCTGACCCACATCTGCACTTGTTCGAGATGCAAACCTCAGCAGCTTTACAATCCGAATCAGATCGGCATCCAGGGTGACACACTCCTTCCACACATACCTCTCCAGCTTGACAATTTGAGTCGGTATAGCAGACCTTCATACAAATATTATTTTGACACCTTTCGCCTCTTGCACATGTCACAGTCTCATCACAAGAGAGGACGCAACGTCCTCCAAGACAAATGTGACCTTCGGTACATTCCTGAGAGGCAGAGCAGTAGAGAGGTTTCCTCACGCAGCCTTCAATCGCAGTTGGACTTCCTTGGAATCCTTCTGGACAGTAGCATTGGGTGGAGTGAGAAATCGCCCTGCAAAGAGCATTCGGACCACAAGCTCCATCCACTTCACAAGGGTCAATACATTGATGGTTAATGCAGGATTGTTCCCGAGGACATTCCCTATTGCTTCGACAACCACTGACGCAAAATCCTCCAGCACAAGCTTGGCTGTTTGGACACTGCGTGTGACCAATACAAGGTAGCATACACATGCTCGACACACACCTTTCTCCATCCGCACAGTCTGTCATTTGACGACAAATGACTTTACATTGGTCCCTGATACATAAACTGCCTTCACATTCCAAATCTGAAGCGCATGATTTTGAAACTCGAACACATCCTTTTTCTCCTGAACCTTCAAATCCAGTTACGCACGAGCAGGTGGCATTCCTTCCGACAATTTGGCACAAGCTGTTGGCTCCACAAGCATGCTCGCATGGATCGACGCAACGTCCCTTTTCACAAACTGAGGCAGCTGGACAAGTCTCGTCGGAAGTGCAAGCACTCACAGATTTACATCCGGAACCAACAGGATCTCCAACTTGGCCTGGAGGACATTTGCACGCAAAGCCATCAACCACACTTTCACAGAGAGCGGTAGCATGGCAAGGATTATTTTGACATGAGTTGACTGCTATGGCTGTCTCCATTCTTAACGCAGATTTCATTTTCTTGACATTGGGCGTCTGAGGAGCACTCATCTTGTCTTACAGAGTAGCATCCAGCGCGGTCATTTGGATTTCCGGTGAAGCCACCTAGACATTGGCAAGTTGGAGCGTGATTGAGAGGCACACATTCAGCATTTGTGGTGCAACTGATAAAGTTGCATGTGGGACAGTTGACAGGGGAGCAGACTGGAGTGCAACGAAGCACACCCAACCCATCTGGTTTACAAGCATCGGATGGAGCACAGTCAGAATCCTTTGTACAATCTGGGAATGCAGGCTGTTCACAAGTTGAAGTTTGTGGGTTTCGAACAAAGCCTTCCAAACACTGACATTGAGGATGGCCAGTTTTACTACTGCAGTATTCGTTTGGATCTTGACAGACGAAAGTGTAACAAGCATCCACGCACTGACGCAACCCATTAATATCCGGTTGGCAAACAAAGTTTCCTGCGCAGTCTGAATCTCCATCACAAATGTGTTCCTTGATTCCAGTAATTTGACAGCCGAGTCTGAGGTCGGTAGGGTTTCCAACATAGCCATCTTGACAAATACAAGCTGATCTGTGGTTCTCGCTGACACAAAGGGCATTGGGACCGCATTGTATACGGGTACAAGAGTCAATACACTTTCTCACTCCGTAACTGACAGTGAAACAGATTTCTTCTGACGCACAATCCAAGTCATTCCGACAGCTTTCTGGTTTACAGCCAAGTTGTGGATTTCCTGTGTATCCAGGAGCACAAACGCATTTTCCTTCGTTGCAAATGGCATTTGGACCGCAGGACTTGGCAGCGCAGAGATCTTTGCAAATTCCTTTGGTACATGTAAATCCATCAGGACAAGGAGTACCTGCGTCACACTTGCATTCCGTTTTCTCACAGTTGACCAAGTTAGCTGGGCGTTGGTAACAGTACTGGAAGGGATTTCCAACAAAGTTGTCTCTACACCTACAATCGAATCTACCAGGTTGGTTTATGCATACAGCGTTTTGTCCACAAGCATTTCCTTGACATTCGTCAATATCCGTGCAGGTCACGTAAGGATTTCCAAGGTAGCCTAATTCGCAAACGCACTCAACAGACCCGCCTACTTCCCGACATTCGGCGTTAGTACCGCATTTGGTTGATGTGCAAGTTCGGTCTTGAGCTCCGCATACTTCGTAAGGATTGCCAGTGGTGCCTTGGTTACATATGCACATGGTCACTCCTCCATCGCCATATTCGCAGTGGGCGTTTTCACCACATTTTGGCTTGCAAGATGGTTGCTCAGTAGCTGAAATTGGGAATTAATTAAACAAAATTACGGATGTTATGCAATCATATAGCTTGAATATTTGTTTATATGAGGGATGTTAAGTAACTTACGAGGAACGCATTTCAAATTCGGATTTCCAATGTAGAACGGAAGACAAACGCATTGATTAGTATTTTTATCGCAAGTGGCACCAACTCCGCAAACCACATCTTCGCACCTTTCCTTGCACTTTCCACTAACACAGATTTGTGGCTCTTCACATGGGTTGGAATGGGAGCAAACTTCTGGAGCACATTGTCCACCCGGGAACGGGTTTCCACTGAATCCTTCTGAACAAGTACAAGTGGGCCCTTCCACAGTGGCAATACAACGAGCATTAGATCCACAGAGTATTCCTTGGCAAGCAGAAACGCACTTGTCATTTGGTCCCTTTTCATATCCTGGAAGACATCTACACCACGCGGCATGTCCTTCAGGTTCACAAACAGCATTTTCACCACAAGGTATTCCTCCATTCCTTCCAGCAGCACAAGGGTTAACACATGTGCCACTGTCACATTTCAAAGGATCTGGACAATCTTTATCAAGCCGACATTCACTAGTTGAAGCTTCTCCTGTACATCCTTCAGATCCATGTGGATCTCCAGAAGTTCCTTTTGGACATACGCATTGATAGCCACCCTTGTTGTTGATACAAATGGCACCTTCTGAGCAAGGCTTGTTGTTACACTCGTCAATGTCCACACAGCCTGTATTTGGATTTCCTTCGTATCCCGACTCACAAACACAGCGTGGTGGGTCAGATGGTGTACATTTGGCGTTGATCCCGCATGAGTGACGTTCGCAAGGATTCTTACATTTGTTCCCGTCCGCGGTATCCGTGAAGAAAGGTGGGGGACAGATGCACTCTCCAGGTTGAACGCATTTTTCATTAGGTCCGCAGTCAGGATCTCCAGTGCAGCGTACCAAAGCAGCAGAGCAAGCGCCAGTGTAGGCATCACCCTGGTAGCCTGGTGGACAGACACATTCATATGAGCCTTTTTTATTAATACACTCTGCTCCCACTGCGCAAGGTCGTCTTGGTCCGGTACATTCATCGACATCAGTACAGGAGCCGTCATGTTGGGTACCAAATCCTGCTGGGCAAGCACAATAGCTGACACCAGCAGTGACAGAAATACAGTCAGCTCCTGGTGGACAGGGTTGGGTTGGAGAGCAGTTGCCAAACACGCACGTACCGTTCACGACTCGGTAGGGTGGTTGACATTTGCATTCTTCGCTGTTACATTCTACGAATAAATTGACAATTGAAATGAGTTATAATGCTGAGAAGGAGGGCTGGAAGATAAATTTCACAAAAAATATATTATTTTGGTATTTTTCAAACCTTCGCAAAGAGCGAATGGATTTCCATGATATCCGGAAGGACAGTGACATTCATAGCTTCCTGGTAAATTCTTACAAACTGCGTTAAGTCCGCATGGTGGCTTATCTTTGTCTTCAAGGCACTCATCAACATCTCTACACCGACCGCTGTTGGCATCTCGGATGAAACCGTTAAGACAAGCACAGACATTTTGACCGCTACCACCCAACACACATTGTTCTCCCTGTGGGCAGGGTTTATTCTTGTCACATTGTGGTGGTGCGATAGATTTGCAACCGGCTTTGTAAGCGGAGTCTTCGTTTGGTGACGCGGATACGAAACCAGCTGGACATTCACAGGTATAAGCGCCAGGCTGGTTGCGACAGAAAGCTCCTTCACCACAGGGTGAAGTCGCACATTCATCGATATCAACGCAACCTTGAACTCCAGAAGGTGTTCCAGAGAAACCGGCACGACATAAGCATTTGGCTTCTCCATTGATAAGCATACATTCCGAGTTTGAGCTGCATTGCACTTCGTCACAAGGATCTTTTAGATTTATTCAAAATTAGTAAAAAAGTTATGTAAAAGTTGATAAATCATTTATTTTAAATTTAAATTTTCAGTGAAGCATTTGCATTGACACTTACGTCTACAATCGGCCCCAATGTTTGGCTCAGGACAGAGACATTGGCGACTTTGAAGCTCACAGAAAGCATTTCCAGGACAGTCATCATTTCCACTACACTTTATTACTTCCGTACATTTCACTTTAGCATCTGGATCTGGAATTGTACCGTCTGGGCAAGAACATTCATGATTTCCTGGAGTATTTGTACAAGTTGCTCCAACTCCACAAGTGCTTGGTTTTTTGCATTCGTCAATGTCTGCATGATAACGGGATGATTAATTGTAAACAGGCTTGTAATCCAATTTGATACAAACTTATCCGAGGTCAATTCACTAAAAAATGTATTGCTCTCTTCTTACCAACACAGGCTTTCTCCGCATTTCCAGAAAATCCTGGTGGGCATGAGCAGGAAAAGGATCCTTTAGAATTGGTACAAAGTGCTCCACTTCCGCACATTCCATTTTGTCCGTGAATTTTGTCACATTCATCGATATCTGTGAAGGGCAAGTCATCATAAAAAACATATTTTCCTACTCCTCCTCCCTTCCTCCAGAAACGTTAAAGTGAGTTATTCATAATTTACCCATGCATCCCGCAGTAATATTCTTGGGGTCGTATGACCATCCATCTTCACAAACACAAAATGTCTCTGGTCCATCCAACTTGCAGAAGGCGTGCGGGCCACAAACAATCCCTTCACAAGGTGCTGAATTTTTATGATCAAGGAAAAAAATTATAATATTACGAACGTGATTTACGACAAAAAACATAAAATCCTCTCAGGGAGAACATCATTAGCATAGAAATGTAGTGATTTTAAAGCCATAAAAGTGTTATTTACTACTTGACTGCCAAACTCGAAATTTATTAGTCTTCCAAATTCCCGATAATACCCACTTATAACGTTAAAATGCTGTTTAAAAGCCCTTCAAAATCATGTACGCCTGTAAAAAAATCATTATTATCCTGTCCAAACTTTAAATGAAAAAAGCAACCCTGCATAAAGTAGTGAGTACGCAAACGTGCATGATGTCCTCCTCGAATGCATAATTTGCTCCTCATGATTTGAATGACTACATGAATGCAAAGCTCATTAACTTGGTTTTTTATTTGAGTCGATTAAAAATTAAAATACACGCATATGTAATATCATCACCATTCTCTCACATCTAAATGGAGTGACAGGAGTCTGCAATGCGGAGTCGGAAAGTTTCCGTTATTTTCTCACGAGGAACGGGACACTGCTGTAATCCATGTCATGTTAAAATACCCATAGAAAATGGCTTAAAAGGCGAGATAAAAAATTCTCACGGATATGAAAGCTTCAATATGAACCAACTTTGTTTATCATGTATATTATCTATCTCCTTCGTGTAGTAAATATATAAAGGAATTCTTTTGAAGAGAAAAATACTGATTTTGAAATCACTCTTGGACACACGACGTACTTCTTCACTACTTGAAATGAATTATGCTTTCCTTCCTATTCACATTGTCTGTTTGAAGTTGTCTCTTTTCAAAACATCTCAATCAACTCCTTTTTTCTCGGAGAATAAAAATACTCTATACTTGAAGGTGTTGACATATCGGGAGGAAAATGAAAAATCCCTTGATTACATCTTTCTAACTGAACTCGTATCAATAATGGATTTTTTTTTATTTGAAGGAAGATTATATTATATATTCAACTTGAAAGGGGATGAGATTCTAGCTGTAGAAAAGAAAACCTGACACTTGCCTAGTGCATCAAGGTGCATTCTCGGATTGCATTCTTTTGAAGATTGATTAGTCATCAGGAAGCATAAATGAGTTAAAAGCTTTTCTAATCCTGATCAAGCAAGTTAAGACGAGTTTTTCACTCGACGATATAACTCATCGCTTTTCCCATCCTAGCAAAAGATTAAGGGTGAACATTTCGCACATATTTCCCAATGGAAACTTCACCTTTTTCTCTATTTAACGCACATTATCATCATCATATTGTACTTGCGAGGAGAGTAAATCAATAGATATATTTTCGTGCCGAGAATACCTTCCCCTTTTAAAAGCTTTACCCCTATCGTGGAAAGGGGATTGGCTGTTCAAATTTCAAAGAGGTGCGGTACAAGGGTGGAAATGTGATTTAATAAAAAATGAAGCTCTAAAAAGCGGAGCAAGTGTCATGTCGTCAAAGATGTCATGCATCTAATGTCCTTTTTATTTATGTGCTCCTCGTTTTTCTCTGCTACAACCAAGTTTACAAGTGTTTGTAGAGGTTACAACGGTGATGGGAATTTTGGATGATGTGTTGTGTGTACATGTAAAAAAAAGTACGTGGTTTAATGACTTGTTTTGTGCACTCTTGAAATGTGCAGTTTCTTCATTGTGTTGGGGTGTTAAACAGCAGTAAAAAAAATTAGTCAAGGTATTTGTGTAAGCTTGAGAGAATCTGTGTTGGAATGCTGAACTAATCAGGTTGATGAGAGGGAGTCCCTCTCTCGTGAATAAAAATATGATGTAATATGTTAAATGTGAATGTGTGTTATATGATGTAAATAATAATACTAAAAGAATGGATATGAAAAGAAAGTAAAAAAAATGTACAGGTGTGAATGTTTTGTAGTAGTGTATATTTTTGTGTTTGTGTATATGTCTTACGCATGCAAGTGTCAAAAGGATTGCCAACGAGTGGGAGTGGACATTCGCATCTGTATGTTCCAGGCTGATTAATGCATTTTGCATTGTTTCCACATGGGAATGGCAGGCTAAGACATTCGTTAACATCTGTCGTGAAGAGGAAGCATATATTTTTATAAAGCAGTTGTCTCATAAAATCCGTCAGCATAATCATCATTATTCACTTAGCACATTCATAAAACATGTCGGTGTTAATTTAAGCTTCAAATACTTTTCAAATCTTTTGGAACAAGGCAAACTACTGGTTTGAAAGAGTTGCGGGGGTGAGAACTCTATTTTTACAGAGTTTTGTGCATAAATGGCAGTTACTGTAGAAAATTTTTGGAGGGGTTATCTTACCTTTGCACTGTTTAACTGGAGGAGATCCTCTAAATCCAGTGCTACACTCGCATCTAAAGCTACCAGGGGTGTTGTGACAAAGAGAATTGGGTCCGCAAGGATTTGTTTGGCATTCGTCTACATCCACGCATTCAGCTCGGTTTGCTTTGAATCCTTCTCGGCAGAAACATTGACCTTGAACGCACTCGGCATTGTTGACACAGTCAAAGTTGGATTGACACACGGTGGTAACCTCAACCTGAGAAATATTTAAATTATTGGGATTCTCTCAACTATTATCATGTAATATGACCTGGTTATTTTTTGCGTGGATGGTCATCAAATATTTCATCCTGTGTAGTTAATCTTGTCGGTTCGTGATTAAAAAGTATTTTCAACCAGATTTTTAGAAATAAATCCTTGCGTGTTCATGCATACACGAGGATGACTTACCTGTTCGCATGCAGTACGGGCATCAGGTTTCCCAGTAAAGCCTTGTGGACATTGGCAGGTGTATCCTGGGGAGGCATTCTCACAAATAGCGTGCAAACCACAGGGCCGATCAATTGTCGTACATTCGTCAATGTCTGCAAAATTGTAATCATTTTTTAAAACAAGTATTATCATCTGAATCTAGGTTGAAAATCCGGGCATCCTCATTCCCCTATCTCATTGTGTAGAAGAAGTCAATGAGATTAAGAATGGGCAAGAAGGTACTTCCTTGAAAGAATAATCGCTTTCCCGTACTACTCATTTTACTCTTCAATGGGGAAAATGTTGGAGGTGGACTTTAATTACAAACACTTTGAGAAATTAGAGTTGTTGACTTTTTACAACTCGCAAAAGTTTTCAACGTCAACAGTGATATGGGCAGTCGTCGTTATATCATTGTGATGGGCAATCAACGTGTCAATTAAAATGAGGAATTATCTCATTTCACTAATCTCTTTTACCTAACGTAACGTTTCCACTGAAAATAATTTTTCTTGCGTGACTCTAATCGTTGAGCAGATTAGTTGATGATTTAAAGGTTAAAAAGGTTAATCAGCCCAGGTGAATTGCGGGGTCATGGCGGTGGGAATTTGTAAATGGGAAAGCTAGTTAAAAAGCACAAAAAATATTATTGGTTGGGGGCATGACTATTGGTTTTTTTGTAGAAAACGTGTCCCGTTTGACTTTGCAGTTGCAAGGTTGCTAGTGTGATGTTTGGTGTTGTGAATGTAAATATATATAAATATTTTTTTAGTATACGTCAATTCCTTAGTATTTACAAAAATTGATTATATATTTACTCTATTAATATTATAAACATGGGACTCGTGCTTGAGGGTAGGACATGGGTCACTATATAAAATGGGTTTTGTTGTTATCGTGCAAATAAATAAATTAAAATGGTGAATTGAGTAAATAAAAGCTTGATGAATGTAGGATTATTATTACTAACCAACGCATTTAGTGTAAGGATCCCCTGTGAAGTCTTGTTGGCAGACGCAGCTAAAGCTACCAACTGTGTCAATACAGTCGGCATTTTGGCCACATGGGCTTTTTGCACATTCATTTACATCTATTGTACAAGTCAAATTATTACAATTAGACAATCAATTTACAATCTTTTTAGTTTGCTAACTGCATGCTAAATGTTTTTACAAAAACTACAAAAGCTCAGTACTTTTAGCGCAATTTAGTGTATTTTTTTTCTCTTCCAAAAAAGCGAATTGCAAAACAGCTCAGCATCTTGTCATATCGAGCTGTATTGCAAGACAAGCGTCCAATTTTTAAATTATTAGCAAACTACAAGCACTAATTTAGGAATAAAAGTTAAAATAAACAGCAGAGTGGGCATTCCACATACTTTCACAAAATTGGTATGCATCTCCAGCAAATCCTTTAGGACACAAGCATTTAAATGATCCAGGAACATTGTAGCATTTTGAATTGATTCCACAAGCGGTGCTCGAAACACACTCGTTAATGTCAAGGCACTCGTCAGCAGGGTTACCTTGAAATCCTGGCTTACACTCGCAGCGATACGAGCCAGGAGTGTTAATACATACGGCGTCTTTACCACAAAGCTGTGTAGTGTTGGAAAGAGTGTCATTCCCTCCGTGAGAACATTCATTGATATCTAAAGGCGTGACATTCCAGTCAGTAAATGTTTTTTAATGCTGAGGTTATTTACAATTTAGTTTACAATGTACATCATGCTATAATAAATACATTAATTCCGATGTTAGGCTGTTTAATTACAAAATCTACAAAAAATCGTTTTCCTCAGTTCATGAGAATCGTGAATGTGTATGTTTTTTTTTGTGGAGGGATTTATGAGGAAAAAACTAAACTCGTGGAAAAACTTTTTTTTTTTAGAAAATCACGACAATTCACTGAATTTCTTTTGGTTTTCTTGTCCTTTAAAAAAATGTCGTTGACAAGATAGTGAAATCGTGAATGTTTTTAACGTTGCTTATGAAAAATAAATTTGGAAACATACCTGCACAAGATTTCGTAGGGTCTCCTTGGAATCCATCTTTACAGGTACATGAGAAACTTCCAGGTGCATTGACACAAGCAGCGTTCTCTCCACATGGGTTTGCAAGGCACTCATCAATGTCAACACAGCCAGAGTTCGGGTCGCCAGTAAATCCTTCTGGACATTCGCAAGTATGAGATCCTCTGAGATTGGTGCAGCGTGCTCCTTGCCCACAGGCGTTGTCACGTTCACACTCGTTTACATCAACACACTGTACATTTTTTAGGGAAAAAATTAGCATACAAAAACTCAATTTCCCATAACAATTTAAAAATAAAAGAGATCATGGCCAATTTAATTTGTAGGGGTGTTCAATCCATTTTTAGTTGTTGGCATAAAAAAAGAGGAAAACCTGAATGTGCTAATTTGGTTTTATTAAGATGATATATTAGATATGTTTAACATTGTTCCTCACCTTCTCATAGGGATTTCCCTCAAATCCTTTCTGACACGAGCAGGTATAGTTGCCAGGAGTATTTCTACAAAGTGAATTTTCTCCACAAGACTCGGGTGACTGACATTCATCGATATCTACACAGAAAAAAATGAATCAAGAGGTCATTACTCATCTTTGAATTATCAAGATACTCCACAATGATTGGGGGAAAATCGCCACGATGATCATGAGAGTCTTTTTGGAAATCAGTAATCAAAATCAATCCACTTGAAGATGTAAAAAAAATGGGTGGATAATACCAGGGAAAAGTTTGCCTCTAATTGTCATTTCTCTCTTGGAAAATTCCATTCTGGAAATATTCTCTGTAGTTTACTTCCATCTGGTTAAGTTACCCAGGAACAATAATTGTTTACAGAAATACTCCCATATATGAAATCATCCTGATTTTATTACCATGTTTATTCAAACCACAGAGAGCACTTGACAAGGATGAGACTGCCAAGGAGGAAAATTAGAAGAAAAAAATTCCAAGGAATGCAAACAATGCATTTTTCTTAGAATTGGCATTTTTTGCGGTGCATATTTTGATAATTTTTTCGACAAGCTCACATCATATTTTGTGATGATCATCCCCGTATTATTTTCATGTAATGAAAACGTGGTCAATATTAAAGCATGATTTGGCCGCAGTCAAAGAGTATAATAATATATATTGATCGGCATATATGAGGAGACTAGAAGGAGAGGAAAAAACTATACGCCATAAATATTGTATGTATCTTTGAGTATACACACGAGATTAAAAGGTGCTTGCAACACATTTTTGGGGAGGTTCGCATTGCAATAAAACAAAAAGTAATTGAGGCTTTGTGCTTGGGTCAGATCGTGACTTGTTGCAGATTTTTTGATTCCATACTCATACACAGAGAGAGATCTGAGGACGATGTTTTTCTTTAGAGGAGCGTTTGCAAGATGAGGGTTCACGTTGAGGGTAAAATATTTCTCAAGAATTTTCCTTCAAGAAAAACTGATAGGAAATTGTTTACACAAATGTCAAGGAAAATGTATACGTGTCCAGGTGTGGAATGTGAGAATACTTTCACTTTGACAAAGTTTATCTTTCCTGAGGGTGAGAAAATCTGTGTTGTTTATGGGAATGGCGGATTCAAAAAACTTTTGGAATGTCAAGCTACCTCTTAAATATTTTAATGGGTACGGACGGATCCCAAATTCTGGGAATGTGTCAACCTCTGTAAAACATGTCGTGCTAGAGATTGCAAAAGTGTTATAGTTTTTCTGTGAATTGTCACGCTGGATGAATTTCAAAGGAAAATGTAAACTGAGATGAAAAAATCTGGATTTTGCAGCTTTGGCTGATAATTTACTTATTTAAATATTATCTCCCCCTATAGGTCCACATGTCATGTGAGCTGTCATTCAAGGTGAATTTTACTTCCTTGAATTCCTTTCCACAATCTTGTCATGTTCTACCAGTCAACAAAATGATCGTGAAAGGCGTGTAAATCAATCCGATTTTTATATTATCTTAACTCACCTTTACATTCCGCCTCGCCATCTCCCTCATAACCTGGTAGACACTTGCAAATGAAGTGAGCTGGGAGATTGCAACACTCGGCGTTCTGGACACACCTGGATCTCAACTCTGGTATTTGACATTCATCGATATCTAGAAGAAGAAGAAGAAAAAAACAAATAATTTTATTAGGTTCCCAATCCTCATCAATTTGTCACGCTGATTTTGATCGCCTTCAGTACAAACGCAAACATGATCATTTCAAACCATGCTGCCTTCGCATACACAGCAAAATTGGGTTTGCTCATATGAATTCTTTCAAATGCATACCACAAAACAGCCGTAGGCAAAGCCCGTCACGAATTTATTTACCAAATAAACTCGATCAAAAAGGAAACCACGTTATCAAAGGGTTTTTCATCCAAAGAGACAAAATCCTTAAATTTCCTCTTCGAAAAACTACTCCCTACCGAAATGATAAACTTGTCATTCTCATTAGGAAACTCTTTGAGATGAGAAAAAAGTGAAATGATACATACGAATAAAAAAATGTCAATACACATTCTACTGCATATATATTAACGATCCCATTCACAATGATAATATTTAAAGCATAAAACATTCCTAGATCGTGAATGTATGAAGCAACCGATTGGAAATAGGTCAACGGAGACATATAAGGAAAAAGGGAAAACTCTCTCTCTCTCTCAAGTTGACAAGGAGGGATCTCCTGTTAAAGAACAAAAGGGTAATAATGTGCAGCGATTAGTGTGGAAAAGGTAGAGTAAAAAGGGATATAGGCTATATGAGTGGGTAGCACTAAAAAATCTCTCTCCTTCAAAACAGATGAAGCCGACAGGTATCTCTTTACTACATCATTTATTACCGGCTACTCCTTGTAAACTTGTCGGTGTACTTGTCAATAAATAAACCTCGGCAACATTTCATTTTCATGCAGGTGTGAGAACTTTATTTTTTTCTGCAACTGCACACTGCATCGCTAAACACTCAAAGGAAATCGTAAATGCAGCTTTGTTTAAACTATAGTAGAGGAAACTTTGTAAGGGTTGAAGTTGAAATGGGAAATGACTTTACATCACAACTTCAACAAGGAGCAGTCCATTCAACAATGTGAAGTTGAAGGTATGTTAACATTGACATGTTGCAGAATACAATTTTTTCCTAGCCGATGAGTAAAAGATGAGCACTGGGTTTTGTTACAATGAATGTGTATTATTTGGACATTATGCGAATGTTATTACACTTGAACAGTTATCTTAATTCATCAGTTCCTTTCTTTCCTTTTTAAATGTGATGAGGGTATCTTATCGCTAGCCCCGTTTCTTTTTTTCTTCATCTTATTATATATGTTATAGTTCCTCTTTAACTAAAGAGTTATAACGTGTATAGCTTTGGATTTAATGGGTTTGTTGGCAGCAAATGAGTTTGCTGTAGTCTCGGGATATCTTATCGAAGTAGTTGATCAAAATTATGTAGGTAAAATATGAGAAAAGTTTGCAATCACAAATATATACATATAATGTGATTATATATACTCTTATGTTAATATAAGTAAATTAGGAATGATAAAAAATAAAATTAAACATTAAACTATGTATACATTACATTTTTTATGAAATGAAAATAAATATAACAGTGCTCAAAATATGTGATTGGTTTAAGGGGAGGAGGAGGAATCAGACAGAAAAAAGAGAAAGAAAGACTAACAGTAATCATCCTGTCAACTTGACATGTATTTGGTGACTGTGCAAATGAAAATCCTTGTTGCTATACGTGAAAAGAGGAAACTAGTCGTAAGTAGTTTTATGAACGAGTCATTTCAAAGTTGGAAAAATCACGTAAGCTAAAGAAGCTAGTAAACTTTAAAAGAGGGATTTTTCCCTTTATTCCATCAAGGTTTTTGAAACGAATTTTCAAAAAATGATAATGGGATGCATTGAAAAAGTTAAATACGTTTAAGTAAATCTTTTCTATGTTTTCCTTTCAAAAGGGTATTAGAGGGGATGATGATGTGTAAAATAGATGCTTAGGGTGTTTCCACCTTGTATAATGTAAAAGGTGGTCGAATCTCAAAAATGCAATATCCTTTGTAAATCAAGGAGCACAGCATGGAATAACTTTAGGATTTCGCTGTAATGAGATTTACACACGGGATTTTCTCAAGTGGCATTTTTCCCACTTGAAAAGCGTAAATGTGTAACGGAGTGACAAGGAGGAGAAAATGGTTCTACTTGTTGCAATATATTGGAGGGATTTTTGTGCGTGCAACTTGTTTAAATCGTAGTTCCTCTCTAGTCTCAAGAGTGTTGAGGATCTCATTCATCATCAAATCAGCAACGCTTGTTTGCACCACGAACCAAAAGAGAGAACCATGTTCTTTGCATAATTTTTTTCTTCTTTGTACATCTAACTGTGAACAAAGTCGTTGTTACGAGAGGAGGAGAGAGAGAAAAGAAAGAAGAAAAAATGTATTTTGCATGCTACATAATTTAATGCAATTCTAAAATATGCTCATTTCATTTTTCAAAAGGAATCCCTATTCTCTGATGTTGGGTTTCATTGAAAACAATGTTTTCTTCTTGATGGGCGGGTAGCTGGTGAGTTGATGCTAATAAATTATGAGGGTTGATGAATGAACGAAAAGATTTCAATTATTGATTGAATTCATTCTTCGACAAGCATTCATAAGCTTCCCTGCTTGGACAATCTGTGTTCGTAGAAGAGAGCGCAATAAAGACTTTCAATTTTGACTTTGTAAAGCACGGAGTATATGATTGATGCTGGGATTATGCTATTCATTCATTATCACTTTGTGTTAAGTAACAGGGGCAATGGAGGATTTACACTTGTGTGAGAAGAGAGAAGGGGACGAGGGAGGATGATGAAGTATTCCGTGTTCACTTTGAGTATTCAGCACACATTATGAAAAATTTCTGCAACATATATATGCACACCACGACTTTTGCATATTAAGCCAACATTGTAATCCTGCCATGACAACAATTGCAATTGTATTGATAAAAATCCATCCGTGGCTGTAAACTCAAAGTCTCAACTGGGTTGTATGTAATTCGTCATTACAAATCTTGACTGGGGATCACCTCACAAATCTTGTATTGGCATAGGGCATTACATTCAAAGATTGTGTAAGAAAAAAGTACGTCACGGAGACCTCATTAAAAGTTCTTGTCTTGTGAGCCCCTTACTTTATTATTTAATGCTGGGACTGCCTGAATCTACAGGGGTGATGTGAACCCTAAGCGATTTCATTAAAACCACCCACGAGGAAAAGGGTTATGGGAGGTGTCCCACCTTTACCATGTCATATGTATAAAACTACTCTCCCTAATTCCTATACTTTAGTTGGGCTCGTATATATAAAAAAACAAATAATAATAAATATAAGCTTGTAGGTTTATTTCATCTTGGATGGGATTGCTTACAGTGAACCCAAGGTGGATTAGGAATGACATAACCCTTGTCGATCCTAATGACACAATCACACAATTTGCATTTTTGGCGATGATGCAATGATAACAACCATCCCAGGGGATTTGGTAAATCAATCCTAATCTGTTTTTAATCTGGAGAAACTGAAAGTGGCAATGAGCTTATGAGGGTGAAGCAAGACTAAAGAGCAGATGTGTATGTTTATTAAAAACTTGTGTTCAAAGAAGGATTACAGTTAGATAAATAACTTGCATTTTCTAACGCTACTATTACTCTTGGATATATTTATTTCCTTTTGTGTGAGAGGACAACAGGTAGGATATAAATGAGTAAACAGAATCCATCCTGAATTTCCTCTCATTGGTATTCCTTCTGCATGGCGAAGGAGAGACGTAAAAACACTTTCTTTGCTCCTTGAGCATAAAAGTGCAACGCAACTGGTCAACCAACATGTCAATCTGCATCATCATCTAGCCAGTTGACGAGGGTAGGGTAAGTGTGTTCAACAGCAAAATGCAAATTGAACCCTGTTATGCTAGACGTTGAGAAGGAAAAGTTTTATGCTTGACTAGATATTTGCTTATCATTGTTATCATCATCGTTGCATCACCTTTGTCTAACTATTCGGTGAGGTATATATTTCACTTAAACGAGTTTCTGACTACAGCGAGTCAAGAGTCACTTGCATAATATTGATTTCTCATGGCCAAAAATGGAAAGGAGCGGAAATGGGGAATTGGGGAAATTGCATAGCTAACCAGGTGGAATGACCATTTTCAAAGTTGGTCAAGTCAATAAGGTGGTGGTATAGTAGTGTATCAGGATGTAGTTTTTAAACTCTTTCAAGTAATCGTTACTCAAGTTGTGGTGTACATGTGGTTGGTCACATTTTTATATTAGTGAAGATTTGTCCTTCGTAAAGTTGACTTTTTGCATGAGGACATTGGATTGACATTTGATATGAAATAATGAGGGACAAAAAAATGTAATAAATATAATTAATATTTTTTCCCGACTTGTTTCCCCAACCCGTCAAAAGATATACAGCAATAGCTTGCTATGGATAATGGTGTCACCTTTACGGACTTGAGCCCACCTACGGATGTTTTTTTAGAGTAAATTGGCTCAATTAGCTGAGAAAAAAACTGCTCGCCTGAGACGGCACTTCAACTGTTATCCTTTCACAAAATAGGAACGGGATCAGAGGTGTCATTGTGGTAAGTCAACAAAATGGTGAAATTATGCAAGCTCAAAAGAGAGCGCGTTATAGAGCTGAGAAGCTTATTGTAATTTGGAAAATGTGACATTTTGCACGCACAAACACACTCTTAAAATATAATTTCCCGGCTATCAACTACAGTTATGTAAAATGATGGCGTAATAAAAGAAAGCCTCTAGCTTGTATTGTACATCATGTGACCTTTTTTCTTCCCAATTTGGAGTACTATTTTTTATATCATACTTTGTTCGCAAAAAAGGAAGACGCTGTTGACCAAAAGGAGTTGAAAATGGTGGACATGATTTAGAATAAAACGGGTTTTCCCTATTCTTTTCAAACAAATAATATGAAAAAAACTTCTAATATTTTGTCAAGAAAAGGTAACAAAGTTTCAAAAAGTTTTTACAGCTAATAAAGTCCACAAGAAGAAAACATAAAGCTGTACACTACATCTTCAAAATCCCAAAGATAAAGACAAATCAGAGAGAATTGTTATATTTTATGAAGGAGCACAATATCTAAAACGTGCATTGTTGGTTGAGAAAGAAAAAAATAATCGAAATCAGTTTTGTGGTATTATTTTTGTTGCCATTATTTTTACATCCTTTTTTGTTGCTCTCTACATCTTTCTCAATAGCCAGGGATCATGGTGACGTTGTGTATTTCCTTCTTTTTTGTTCTGTGCTATGCACTCCATTTACAATTTTGATATTTTCGAGCAATCCTCCCCCTCTTTAAAAATCCTTCCTATTGCATTCTAATTGTGTTTGAAAAGTTAAGCCAAGAATGATGAAGTGATGGGACAATAAGAGGATGAGGATGTCAGAGCCCATTAGCTTTTTCATACCGCATACCTAATGAATGGAGAAGAGTCAGCGAACCCACCATACCATACCACCACGATTCACCGGTACCACCATCAAACACAAATCTTTCATCCTGCGGCCTACAACTTACGAAATGATATATAAGTCTGCAGCTTTAAGAGACTGTTCTACGAAAAAAAAAATATGAAAGAGAGGCGAAAGATGAAACGTGCTTTATACTTCTTCTCCGATTATTATTACTATTATTATTATTATTATGCAAACGTCAGGATTTTTCATGATATTTTTTTCTCTCCTCTCTAAAGCCCTTTTCACTGGTGAATATTGTTTCGTGGATTTTTGGTTTCAAAAGAAACATGCAAATATACATATATCCCAAGAAACATAATGCGCGGTCGTGATGGTCAGTGTACTAGTTATTTGTCTTCCTTGTACTTTCCAAGATGGTTAATGACAAGCGGATGTTTTTAAATGAGACTCATGGACTTTTCATTGACATTGGCCTATGCTATGCTTCTAAGTAGTATAAATTATCTTATTGGAAAACACGGTATTTTCAAACTGTCAATGGTGGAGTGCATATATAAATTAGGAGAAAATTGTTTTAAAACTGGATGTTGAGAAGGATAAGTTTGTAGCTAAAGATTCTAGAATTTTTTCCTCTTGCTCATTTTTTTACCCTTTAGGTTTGCATGATGTTTAAGAAGTTACCACTAAATGATGAGCTTAATGCCCTCGAATGATGATGATAATGATGATGTGACTAGGACCATCCCTACTTGTGTAATATGTTGGATTACACATTGGCATAAAAATTTCGAGCTCTCCCATATCAACTTATCGTGCAGCTATTGCATTTCTCGTATGTAAATGATACTCTCTGTGTCGAGTTTATTTGCCATTTGGTTACATAAGAGTGGCAGAGTGTGCTCGTAATAAATTAGAGCCATTATGCAAATTGGCTTGAACATTAAGCTTTTAGATGAATGACGGGGAAATGGCAAGAGATGAGTGTGTTTGAAATGTATACCGAGTTTGAAACAGGGATTGTCATATGGTATGCATGTGGATATACGAGATACGCATAATATTATAGGGTAAAAACATATTCCATCCTTAAAATGGACGGGGATTGCATTGGAAATGTGTGATTTACCAAAATGTTCTTCTAGTTCGTGAACCATGTTTTTTTTGTTTTTTTGAAGGATGTGAATAATATCCTCTCTTGCTGAATCATTCATAGATAGGAAAAGGGATAAGAAACAAAATAGAAAATTGAAGGGTAAACTTTGACGGATTTTAAGGTATAACGGCTCATCCCAGACGATGAGAGAATTTTGACTGCTTTTCAGGTAAGAGTGAAAAGCCTCGATGACAAAAGTCATTAGGGATTTTTCTTCCGTGGATAACTTTAACATGCAATATACGTGTTTGGCGGTATTGCGAGTTTTGGGATGAACTGTTTATAGAATTCTGATGAATTTTTCTCTTGGATACACGCAATTGACGCAATATACGCACCATCCCGTTTTCAGAATCATTAAAACCCTCAAGATATGACAAATAACGGGTTGATGCTGTTATTCAATGAAAACAATCTAATCCTATTCCCACACAGGCTTCTGTTCTGCACAAAGAGGGAATTTCCGTAAGTGTTAAAAATCCTTTAGGATAATTACAATGCCGTTTTCCCTTTCGCACAAATGAGAATTCTAATTTTTTTTCAAATCCAACCAACCCAGCTTTTAGCTTTACGGGAGAATTGTTGGAAAAGGAAATCTTGAAAAAACTGACAAGGAAGCAAGGTGGCAGGACAACTTTCCATATTTTACAGGTGGTAACATACTGTAACGCAAAAAAAAGTAATTTTTGTTCACTTCTTTTTAAGGAATTCCCATTTCCTGTCTGAAAACTCCGCTCCCACTTGCTTCACCACTGGTTTTATGAATGTGTAAGAAATAAGGATTTGTTTTCCTCCCTCATGTTTTTCAGTCCGTATCCTTATCCTTGTCTTCAAAATACATACAGAGTGTAATACAGAAGTAGCTTGTAGGAGTGATAAAAAAAAGGAGTTAAGTACACAATGCTCAGGTGTACACCACACTTTTATGGAAAAACGCATAAAGTTAAGACAAGAGAGAAAAAGCCGTTTTGAGCTGTCCGAATAGGAAAAAAAGTATTTTCTCGTGTAATCTGCAGACCAGCCTTTGCGTGAAATCACTCACCATGATGAAGCATGCGTAAAGTGTGCACAGACAAGTTTTACACTAGAGGAAGAAGCGATAATGAAAGGGATCGACGGGTAAGGAAAGATTTACCCTTCAATATTAAGGATTCCGTTATTTCCCATCGTGTCCTCGTAGTGCACTCCACATCTCCTCGTGCTCTTCTCTCAAAGTGCATAGCTTTGTTTCTTTTTTTCTACTCGCTGACATTGCAATGATATCAATGTGGTAAGTTTCATTGTGTTACATAAATGCTATCCATTTTGGCCAGACTTTCAATTTAAACCGGGACTTGCCAGTTCACATGAATATACGTATTGCAATAAGTTGAAAGAAAACTAATATTATGATTCATGTGTGTACTATGGCGAAGGAAAGAGAATCATTTCCCTTGATGCAATTTCCCCTTAAAGTTCTTGAGTCGTCATTGGCATGACTAAAGAGTGAAAAAATCTCTTGGAATGTTTCACGGGGATGTGCACAAGCAGTCAATGTATTCTCTGTACGAATGTGCCAATTAATATCCTTCCTTTGGCGATACCAATCGAGTTTTCTTCAACGTGAATGATCCTATAAATATATATGACTACATGGAGCACTTTGTTTCAAAAAGGTATTATTATATGAAATAGGAGATGTGTGTGTTCACTTGTAAACTTCGATTATTTCTATCTTTATGAATTTTTCTCTCGTTTCACTTCACAACGCCACACAAGGGAAATTGAGGAAAGATCCGTTTTTTTATTATAGGAAATATTTATGACTTGCGATTTTACCAGTGGGAAAAATTAATGACCCTTGGAATGCATCAAACATCCTTCTCAATATCATTTTCTGTCTTGAGGCTAACTTTACACTGGGCTAATGCCTTTCTCATCTTCCGTTGCAAACATTCCTTTCTCTCAATAAAAGGACATTATAGCTTCAAGAGGCTTTCAAACAGGTAGAAAATGCTGAAGCGGAAATCATTCATGTAATAAACATTCACTGAGCCCATTACATAATAGCTAAATGGCACAAGGGTACAAGATGAGTATTAAGTGGTACTTGGTATGCAAAACATTTCGGATCTTTTTCGGTTTTAAGATGAAGTAAAGAATGCATATATATTTGGGTATAGTGTCCAGAAGCCATAGATGAATCAAAAAGAGCATCACGGATTTAGTGGAATGCCGTTTTAGGCCTGTTCAATCTTTTCCATTTATCCTACATGTTCGCATTCATTGAAGACTTTATCGAAACATGATAGCTGTTGGTTGCGTCTGAGCTAATGTGCGAAAATACCTGTTGCCCTGCTCATCTTCATCGTTTTCCTCTCTTCACTGTTGGCATTTCCTTTTGTGTTTCTCGGTAAGATGCCACATTAGTTGGATCACGTTGGTTGAGCCAAACCAGAGAAATAATATGTTATGTGAAGGGTGTCAAGTCAAAACGACGTAGTCATTGTCAGACTCGAGTATTATGAAGAAGGACGAGAGTGAGTGAGGATGGATGAAGTGCACACACAAACATCATGTATCTTGCGGATCGTGACCATGATGAAGATGAAGATTGTGGAATGCGATTCTCTCTCGGGTAATTTTTATAGAGCAGCCTTCAAAATTGTAATGGTTGTTTGGGCTTTGCAAAAAGACGAGTTTTTGATTTTAGCCCGATAAGGAAGAGGATAGATATTAAAAAAACGTATTTTTATTCAGCCAAACATTATTGGTCTTTGGTCTAGCTTGCACTACATGCTCAACAGTTTGTGTTCATTTAATTGGAACATGGTGCATTTTCGGTTGACTTGACATAATATAAAACTTGCTCAAAGATCATGTCAGGATTTTGCCAAGAAAAAAAAGATATGACGGTCGGCATGCTGCAAATCAAGGTGAGCATGATGTGTGTATTTATTCAAGCGGTGGATTTGAATGGATATTAAATGCCAAGGAAACAATTCAATTTTTTTAACCATCAAATCAGAAAGAGCCATCAGACGGGTGTTTATTGATTGTCTAAAAAGTAATATATTGCCAATGAGGAAGAGAAGCCAGGAAGTGAAATAAGGCTTCACATGGCTTCTTTCAAAAGACAAAGATTATGATCATTTGAAAGTTATGTAAGTTTTGAGATTGAAAAAAAAATTATGAAATCCTGCCAATTCCTCTTCTAGCCAACTTGCGTAAATCACACGGGAGATTGTAAACCAAGTTCCAAAAGAGTGGGCACACCATCCATCCTTAAAAATACACTCCTTTTTATTCTCAAAGTTGTTAGGTCTGCCATAACTGATTCATTTTCTCTGACACGAGAGGAAATTTTGAAGATCTTTTTGTTGAAAGGGAAATCAAGTTGAAGTTCATGTTCTAGCCAAGAAATTAGCAAAGGTGAATAATATATTGTACTCATTTCCCGTAAATGACTTTTTACATTATACAAGTTACGGTTATCACGCTCCATCTACTTGAGAAAAAAAACAGTATTGTTCCTGTAGCGATGAAAAATCTTTGGTATGATGCAGTAAAGGAATTTTTTTACAAAGGAAACTCTCTCCTTCTTGAGAAAATCCTTGTTGTGGTTATCTCGTCGAACAAATTAGACAATACCTTTGGCACAATAGGACATGCTCGAATAATGTAAAGAATTACGACTACGATGATCAGGATGACGATTGGGATTTTCTTTTTACACAAAAAAACAAAACAATAACAACCAATTCCTTGTATCTACGACAAACCTCTTCTTGGGTGATTTTTTTCGTGGGATTTTTGATTTGAGAAGGAAATACGAATGGTTTTATAGATTTTTGCAAAATGTTGCTCAAGACGTCAAACAAGTGGAAGGGATCCTCCCGAAAATACTTTTACTTGAGAAGGAAAAAAAACGGCGCATTACATGATGCTAATCTCTGCACATGGTAGGTGTATCCCATGCTCGTATTTACACGACTTGTTAAAAAAAGTGGAGAAAAGGAGCAGTTTTGCGGCTGTGAAAAGAGAGAAAAAGTAAGTAAATAGAAGCCGGTGGAAATGATGGCTGGTGTGCTCCTGCAAAAGGAAGGAGTAACGACCGCAAGGTTAACGTTCTGCGACGGAGTCGAACCACGACCGACTGAACAAGAGAGCTGCGAAGAGTGCAACTCGTCGTTGAAGAGTAAACATTGTGCTCTGATATACACACATGTTACACTCTGATACAATGTTAAAAGCTTATGTATCCCCGATTTTGATGCTCCAAGCGAGTCAACATTTTTGCCAGTCACCTTCTCTAAAGCTTTTGCTAATGGGAAGTTTAAGAAAAGAAGTTGCTTTTTCAGTTTTTTTTCAAGCTGGGGATGCATTTTACAGTGCATTTGAAATTTTTCAGTATCGAAATACATTGGGGAGCTGGGATGGGGTAAAAATGGGATGAATGGAAAATTCTAAAAATGGTGTCTACACTTGTAAACATTTTTTGCGAGATAAGGAGCGCGTGCGAAGTTAAGGAATGGGAATTTAATGTAGTTTTTTTATTGCGAAAATTCATATATTTTTTTTAGTTTGTGATCACTTCCAAGGAAGAGCTGTTAAAGGGATTAATCTGATGTTGCGTTTATGTAGCAAGGGAAAAAGATTAGTTTTTGTGTAATGATGTTGTTATGTAATTAGTTTTTTTTTTAAAGTTTCAGATGGAGAAATGACCTTTACAAGTGTGAGTCTCATAGGATTAGTTAAGATTTGTCGAGATTACTGATTTAAATAGATTTTTCCTTCCAAGGTGCTGAGGCTTTTGGCAAGGTAAAAAAAATAATCTGTTCTGGCATGTCATGTCTGATTACATTGTAAAATGTTGGGTTTTGCTATTGTCGTGTGAAGATTATGTCAAAATGATATTCACAACTGATCCCATTCTCAATGATGTAAAAGTGTTTGTGTGTTTATGCAAGCTTGAAAAGGATTTTCACTGTCAATTTAAACCAAGGCAGGATGAAGGATATTCTAGAGAAACGGGCTTTTTCTCGAGGCGATATAATATTTACATCACACGGCTCGGTGAAGCTGACGAGAATAAATGTGATTTTGATGACAAAGACAAGGGAAATTGTGATGAGATTTCTTTCCTCGTTTCACGACAACCAGTCCTATTCGAGTTTCCGCGAGACGCTATGACAAAATTAGCTGTGTCATCTTCCATCTACGCAGAAAAAGCGGGGAGGGGGGAGGGGTATTGTATCAATTGTGAATCTTGTATACCGTTTCACGATTACTTATTTCCTTCCTGTACCTACATACATTGATGACGTTAATGCGAGCCTACAATCTCAGCAAATTCTTGAGACGATGAGCTGGTAGTAAGCAGTGAAAAAAACGCTGTAAAAGTAACTTGTACCTTTGCGCTTCCCAATAACTATGCTGCAGGTATCGGCCTCAACGCTGGGGGTTTCTTGAAGCATCTTTAAATGCAAAGTTACTTTTTATTGCAAAGTTGCTCTCATATTCGCTCACGCTTCACTCGCCGAATTCCTTCAGCTTCATGTGATACTTGACGACTGACTTTGAAATGTAAGAATGTGTTTTGTGGACGCATTTATATATTATATATATAAATGTATTTTGAAGAAAAAAAATCTACAAGTCGGAGTAGAGATTACCTGGGGTAAAATTCAAATCTCTCGGCAAGCATCAAGTCACACTTGAGGTGTGACTCAATACAACTCCATTCTATTATGGTTGACTCAAATGACCAATGAAAATTCGGCTATTTCTGAATCATCATTTTTGTAATGAGGATAGATATTTATCATGAAAATGAAACAATACGTTGTTGGTAAAAATGCATATCTCTTGCTGAGGGAGTGATATGTATTGGAGTGAAAAACAACTTTTGTCTCGGGGTTGTACTCAGGTGTAAACACGATAAATGAACAACTCGCCCGGCTTTATCGTCTTTTTTCTAGGTAATTTTTTCCTCAACTGCATTTTTCCAATGAGACACAACCCCTTTCTGATTTAGCACATCTTATTTGCATTTCAACTCAGCGTTGGCATCCCTCAAAAAATGATTGTTATTAGGGTAGAAACAAAGAGGGTGATTATGAGCTTCATAATCTAATCGCTAACACAATGTCGACCATTTTGGTTCTCTTGTTAGAGTCAATAAACAAGGTTAAATGTGCTCTTGGAATGATTACCTTATGTCTATATCCCTGGAAAAGATTATAGTTTCGTTATGGCGTGAGTAGTTTTTCCTTAGAAAATGCAAATCACTCTTATAGTCTTCCCAGCAGGGTGCTCTACTTGCATTTAAAAGGTAATAAATAAAACGAACAAGTGCACTAGTACAAGCCTCTATAACACTTTTTGATAGGCAGTGATCACGCTACTAATACCAAGCGAAGCCATAATTAAAATGTATTCTTGAGTCGATTTTTCAAATAAAAACTGGTTCTAAACTCTCTCATTTTGCAATACTTGCGAGCTACAAGTTTATTCTGAAAATGAGGTATTTTCTCTTTCCCCTCAAAACATACATCTTTTTTCACAAATGAATCCATTAATATTAGCCTAGTTGGGGAGCCTGAGGGGAAGTAGGTTTTTGATTTTCCGGGGATGATATAAATTCTCAACTTAATTTTCTCTCTCTTCTCAACACGCATTCTACTCGTGTTCTCTGACAGAAGGGAATTCTACATTAGTAAAATGATTCAGAGTGAAGTGAGCTACTAGTTATAATACAGAGAGAATTACAAGAATGATGAATGCCATTGTCATAAACAATCAAATTCTCTTTAGCTTCAGTGTAATGATCCAAGTTTGCGAGGATTATGCAAAGCTTGGGTAACATTTGTGCTTTTTATATTCTTCAAACCCAGTGCATCGTTACAGTAAACGTTTTTAATTCTATAGGGAAGGGAACAATACTGGCAAAAAAATGCAATCACATTTTGTACCTTGTCAAAAACCCATATAGGTTTCTTTGTTTGAGCAAAACCATCAATGTGTGGAGAGAACAGGTAGGATTTTATATATTCCAATTATCTCTTTTGGCTCCACACTGAATAAAAAATGTACCTTGGAAAATGCATATTATGATTCATCCCCTCAATTTTCCCTCTCCAGTTCGTTCACCTTCCAATCCAACTGTGTAATTTATGAATTGGGATTGCGACAAACAACCGTGATCTTGATGGAAGCGGCGTGCCGTCTGTTACATCATCTCAGAAAAGCCGACATTGAATTGTAGAATTGGGAGTTTGCACAGATTGCATATATGTGTAACAAAGTTTACGACAAGAATCCAATTTCCGTCTTTGTTTTTCTCCCTCTTGATCATCATCATCCTCTGTCTGTATACATTTTTAAAAAAGTTTACCCGCTGTGCTCTCCTATCGTTTGGTATTGTTGAAAAAGGCTCTCCTTTTCTTGTCTTTTTACTTTCCTCCCTTTATTGGTTTGAAAAGGGTTGCACACACGTCTTCAAAAACTTTAATCCAGTTTGCAATTAATTACCAAATGTGAAATGTGTTTATGTCTGGTCACTCAGGCAATCAATGGATGACAATAATTTGCTCCAATATGGGCACTCCTCGACTCCCTCTCATAATGAAACTCTTAATTGCACATAAATGAAGGGGAGCAGCCTGGAGCAATTCTAGATCTCAGCGGGAGGAGGCTTACAAGATAAAATAAAAATCCTCTTCTCATTCCGGGCACCGTTGACTCTTGTGTGCTACACTCATTATCTAAATAATATCATGTGATGACGGTCCGAGCAAACTTAATTAAATCCTTTTTTCTTCCCTTTTGTCCACTACTCTTTTTGTACTATGGTGTGTCAAAAACATTATGCCAATATACGTCGTTCGTTCCTCCTCTTAAAAAATTGAAAGGGGCTTGGACTGCTGTTTTAATAAAAATGCAAGTATTTTTGCTCCACTCCAATTTCCACAATTATTCCGCTTATCTTTGTATTTGATTTTTTTTTGACAAACTTGTAAAAAGCACTCGGACTCATGCACGTCTACCGACAAGACAATGTCTGCAAAGTCTACCTTGAGTGGAAACTGTGGCTAATTGTGAGTGTATATTTGGAAAAATGGAAGGGGATAGGATGGCGTTGAGGACATAGAGGCTTGTTTGCAAAAAGCACATCATATAAGTTACACGCCCTTCTCCTCAAGCTATATTTTGTGTGTAGTCAAGTTTGAAAAGAAATGTGAAGTGAACTGTGCCACACAAATATTTGCCATTCATTTATAACATTGATATTTTCTACTTGCCTTTTTGTTTCACGTTTAGTCTTATTCTTTGTTATCTGAAAGGAAAATCTGAAACTGGGAGAGAGAGAGGGAGCTATTTTTATGGAATAATTGGACTACAACAATCCTTCATATATCATCCTTAATACGCTTCATTCACCTTTCAATGTCTTTGCTCTAAAATTAGTCATGCTTTTCATCCCTAACAACAGTTACCCTTTAAAATACCATTATTTCAAGTGGGGAAGCGTAAATGTCATGAAATTTAATGTGTGGGAGATTAATATATATTCTGATGGAATTTTATTTTCAGAGAAGACATAAGACATAAACATTTTTTTTACATCTGTGACAAATTCACAAGGCGAGTTTTTTTCTTCTCTGTCCCCTGGCAAATATGCCATTTGACAGGAGGACAACTCAGAACAAGAATAAAAAAACGTTTCAAGTGTCAAGCATTCAAAACATATAAAAGAATTGGTGTGCACTTTTGCAGTAATAAAAGTTTCCCATGATAATTGTCACACCTGACCTAGCCTATACGTATATGAGGAGCTCTTTCAAGTGGAATAAACTCAAGTAATTTGCCATTGTGCATGTTCACCATTAATTTTTTTGTGTGAACCCTCCTAACAATATTTTCCCTCCGGATACATATTTTCTTGAGGGATGAATATCTTGTAAAAGTAATTACATCACCCTTGTCACCAACCAGCAAATAAAGCTTTTAGCTCGTCTTTCCCATTTCCAGTTTAATCCCGAGGATTATGCATGGAATAAAAAAAGAGCCTGCATGCAAAAAAAAACTCTCGACCATCCTCAAACTCATAATGAGAGAGTAGTTCGTCGTCCCTGTCTTAATTTCGTCGTCGTCATCAACCTCATCATCATCATCTTTTGACGAGGTAGCCTTGATTCCACACGAGAAAATTTTAAATCCCCATTTGTGGTCTTCCTTCCCGTGGTAATTTTTTACATAAACGAAATCTCTCCCGTCTTTCATCACTCCACTACACGCCAAAAGACTGTTAGGGAAAATGATTTGCAAAACAAAAAGACGGACTCAACCAAAATCCCCTGCCAGAGGGAAGGAAGCCAAAAAAGAAGGAGTGGAATATATTCTGAGGTAGCTCCATTCATATTTTATCAACATGATCACCGGAGAAACTATTATGCTATTAAAAAAAGAGCAATTTTTTTCCTTCCACTTCGTTCCGTCCACTCTCATAATTATTAGCGAGGAACATAACACAATCTTTTTCGCTGAAAATTCATAATGAAAAAGAGCAACTCCTTGAAATATTATTGGGGTAGTACATATATAATGATAATGTTGTTACATATATTGCTATATCCTTTTTTTGTAAGATAAGTAGCAAGATGCCAAAAGCCGTGCAAAATATGAGTGTGGATAGGTACAGAGATTTATCATAGGAAGGAACATATATGTGGCTATACCTAGTTTTATAATGTTCAGGGATCTTTAAAAAGTTAAACTTGTATGGTAGCTGCCCTTATCGTGATAATATAAAGTGGAATTGCTTCATCTAATTCATTCTCATTTTTCCTCGCTTAATCCTCGCACTCGTCATTATTACCAAGTAATGTAATTTAGAATTTGGCTCAATGTCAAGAGAACAGAGGAGGATATTAGTTGGGATTTTTTTATCCTCCGCGAAATAATTCTCTAATCGTTTTACCATCCATTCATAACGAGTTGATGAAATGATAATGTAAACGTTGTGAGCTAAGCCAAAACAATGTTGGGGAAAGAGGCTTATATATATGTTTTATACAAAAATGGGTATGAAGACGATCAAAATCATAACATGAATGAAGATTATGCTAAGAAAAAAAGCAAATAAGAAAAGGATTATTTCCCGACTTACCTTTACAATTCACTCCGTCACCTTCATATCCAGGGAAGCAAGTGCACTTGAAGCTGCCTAAGGTGTTTGTACAGTGGGCGAAGATGTCGCATGGGCGGAGTTTGCACTCATTCTCATCCGGCATCTCGCACCCTTTCCCACCGTACCCGTCATTGCAGTGACATTGTGACTCAAGGCAAGCCCCATTATGACACTTTTTCCCTGTCACTTGAGCACAGTCATCTGGAATCATTTAATCATAGACATGAATATATACATATATAGATATAAAAGTATAAATTATAGTGGAGCCTGTCTCGCTAAATAAGAGATTTTTTAGGACAGAGAATGACGATGGAAATATGTCGTGAGAGAAGGCTCTGGTGAATGAATAACAAACAAAAATGTTATTATCTTCTCATCTGAGCAAGTTTCCTACTTCCTCCTATGAGGAAAGCAGAATGACAATGAAATTTCTAAGAAAATCTTTTTTCTTCTTTCTTTACTGAATATCTCCCTTTTTTCCCTCATCTCATTTCCCACTCGTTGCAGTTACGCTGTGAAGAATGATGATGAAGAATTTGAATGATAAATTGTCCTAACTGGGATTTTCGTAGGGGTAAACTCAAACTTTAAAATGTTAAATTCTTCCTTAACACACGTTTATTCTAAATTGTCCAAAAAGCGAGAAAGAAAATGTCCTCCATTTTTTCCTCATTACTAAATTTTCTTACATGCAACAATCCATCGTTTTTTTTGCCAAAGTCCCGTTTCCCTTTGAAACGAGAGATTCTTATTTTTCTTGTGTAAAAAAAGAGAAACAACTTTGAATTTGTTCCGCAATGCTCAAACACTAATTGATTGCGTTTTGCCAAGCCTCGTTTCATACATTTATCAAAACAAACTAGCTGAATAAAACTGTTTCTTCTCATTCAAGGAAAAAAAGCACAGGTTGAGAGCTGTGGCATTTTATTACATTTCTATTGCTCAAATGATATATATATGTGTTTGACTTTATCATCATCATTATCGTCATCCCCGTTTATCCCTTGTGCAGTGGATGAAAAACGGAGCAAAAAAACTTCATATCTCTCAATCCTCTCCCAGTCAGTAAAACGGAGCAGGTAAAAAAACTAAACTAGTCTGTTATTAGTCCGGCCAACGTGATATATGTTGGAGACGAGAGAATAATGCACAAAAGTTTTTATTATTTGCACACACTATCCCTTTTTATCATAAACAGGAAGAAACAATTTTGTTTTGAAATGACTCCTTAAATCCCTTTTTCTCTTTTATCTCTCCCACCACCACAATTTCTCGTTGAGGAAAAATACAGTAGCTCAGAAGAGAGATGGGTGGTACAACTGCAAATAAAACTTGGTATGTGATTTTCACCATGTCGTGGATATTTGAAAGTTGACTCAAACCTTGAAAATGTTTTGTGAGGCTGAAAAAAACTTTAAAAGTTGAATAATAAAAGTTATTTGTTTTCTTCAAGTGAGTCGTTTGAGTCGACGATGAAATTATTACGGGGCTTTGTATCTTCTCCACTATAATTTGTAGGAAGGGGTTACTCCAAGGAAAAAACAAAAGGGGATGTAATCACCGTTTACTTCTACTCTCCTGCTAAAAAAATAGGCGACATTTCAAATCTTTGGTGAGGCAAAAGGTTTTAAAAATTTGACGTAGTCTTATCCACTCTGCATAAGAACGTACCCTAATGGGCTGTCACATTGTCACCTGACTATTACATTATGCATGAGTGAGAGAGAGAGAGAGAGACAAGGGAAATTTATTGTCGTTTGTCTCCAGGCATAAAACGACGAGAAATCTTTACTCTTTGTTCGCATATCTACCAGCATTACTAATTATGGTTGAATGTCTCTCAAGTGGAAATCATGTAAACTTGCATACCAACTGGGAATGAGTCACAATGGCTTGTAAAAACATTATTCAAAAGTCACGTTTTGTTATCCAAGCTATTCCTCACCAATCCCTGTTTTTCTTACCTGTACACTTTAGCTCCTTGTGGAGCTCATCCGAGCCCATGAAGCATTGAGCGGAGCCATCGCAAAGCTTGGACAGGTCAAAGAGCTGGAGCACGTCGGCCGACTCATTAACCTGACAGCCGAAAAAGCCATCTTCGAGGTTGAGAAAAAATACTTCTCGTTTCAGTCCAGGTGCAGTCTTCCTTTGAGCATCAATCTGAAATTGGCATAATATAAAATGTCGTGATAAATCTTTGTAATAAATCCTAACTTGGGATCACAATATATACTTTTTTTCCAATCTATAAGAGCCCACGAATATTGGCGGCGATGAAGCTGAAAAAGAAAATAATTGAGGGGGAAAGATTATGAATTAAGTTCCAATTTTACATTGTCTACCAACCTCCTCCCCCTTCCCACCTGATGCTACACCTGCTATCCAAATTAATACAAGAGTATTCATTAATCATTTGTCTAATTAGGAATGAAAAGAGGATAATTGCTCCTTTCCTTATACTAGTAGTTTCCATCTTAACCGGAACACAGTTCATCAAACCTTGAAGGGAAATTCATTCTTGGAAGTGATAGGAGTGCAGGGTAACATACACGACAAAAGAGGGGACGACGACACCTCCGTAAAACAATCAAAATCATATCCCCATCTTACAGTTCAACTCTCTCATACCATTTTAGACTCTGCTCAGGGACACTTTTCTTACGAGTATATCTGCAAGTACATCACTTCTCAATGAGATAGGCTTTATAAAAAAATCGGGATGCCTTTTACAGCAAAGATTTTCATTTGTTGAAAATACAAATCAAGAGCAAACAATATATGCTCTGCTTTTATCCCATCTGAATTAAAATTAAAACAGGATGGTGTTGCACTTGCAAAAATTGTGTGGGTGAACCCACATGAACTTTTTTGCAAGTTGCTATCCCCGTCAAAAACTATCTCAAATGATGATCGACCTTTACAATTCAATCTGTGAATTTTATTGGCCTTCATCTGCTCCAATTTATGATTAGTAAAAAGCCCCTTACACAAAGCTTGCCCTTTTTGCCTAATATGTTCTGCTTCACGATGCAAATTTCCAAGATGAGATTTGATATAAGGAAAATATATTATGCTTGTTTGATCCCATTATAATGGCGACTATTGAGGAACTCGATGAAGCAAACTGCACATTTTCTTTATTTATCGAGGGCACTCATACCATTTCTACCTGTTTAGTGTTTATTTATAGGAGATTTTCTGAGCTAAAAGGACAAGATTAGGCTAAACATTAGGTAGGAATAAAAAGAGAGCAGTTGTTTGCACTCACTAAAAAGGGATCACAACAGGATTTCTTTTAAATTCCTTTAAGTTTTTTTCTCGCTTCTTGCAAGTGACATCCTAATCGGCAATTCATATCATCATTTAAAATAACTTTTTTTCCTCGAGTCATCATCATCATTATCTTGTGGTGCATGACAATATTAGCAAAGTGTAAAAAAGATGATGATGAACATCCCTGTGTTGTTCAACTTGTCATAAAATTTTGTTCAACTCTAAAAAAACTCAGCTCTGTCACGCTGCGTACTACGTCCCATTCATTTTTAGTGTCCACACCCTTTCGTGGGATTGCTTGAAGGGGAAACTTTTATATGGACAGAGTATAACCATCAATAATATAATATGCAGCATGTGTGTGAACATTACGATGTAAAAGTGTATTCTAATCTGTGTTATTATTATGAATGAGATGAGATGTATAGTTTTGAAAAGGCGTATTCATACATTTTTTCTTCCTTGTCGCCGTCCGTACTGCACTCTTTTTTCTCTGCCTACAATGTGCAGAGAGTGAGAGTGCAGTTGAAGAGATTAAAAAGTGATCTTGAAAATTGTCGATTCTTACAATCCCATTATTGGGAGCCCACACAGGGTATAAATGGATAAATGGGGTTGTGTGTTATGTTATGCTAATAATGAGAAAATAATTTCATCCATTGGAATATCATTATTATATGCATTTGCTCCAAATGGATACCATTTCATCCACCTTGGGTGCACCCACTTGCAACAAACTTTCTAGTGCAACTATCCGTCAACTCTGAAAGAAGGTCGTTACTCATTCTAGGTTAAATTGTCGTGGATCGCTGGAATGTGGATTTTTGTAGGAAAAAAACTAGCTTTAAGATAAAGTGAAGCAATTTATTTCACCAGAGGAGATCAGCTGCATATGGCTGGTTGCTAAAAAAAAGTGACAATATCATTCACAGAATGGAAAGTGGACATAAATCTTCCATTAACTTTTTAACTGATCAGTCATGTCAACCCTGAGCAATTTGCCTTTTCCCTAGAGAGTAGACAAGATTGTAAAAAAATTATGGATTTATACTCCTCGTCCACTTTGCCAATTACGGGAAAATGTGGAGAGCAGAAGTTAACCAGAATTTATTGCAGTAGCAGGCTGACATCATCGGGAGAATTAAAGAATACACAGATAATTACTCGCCGAATGACTTTGACGTTTAGCGAGAAGAGTTGTATAATATATATTTTTACAATCTTAAAAATATAATATGCTCATAGAAATAAGAAACATTTTATTACTGTTTAAAGTTTTATCAAGTCATTTCAAAAGTGCCCATCCTACTACAATATAATTTTATTGTGGATACGCAATTTTCTAGTTTATGTCGAGAATGGGACTTTGCCAGAATGAAACATTTTTCTGGCAGCTTTTGCACTTCTTTTATACCTTCCTTTATCTTTGCACTTTTTGTTCAGATTCTTGAACATTTTTATATTTCATAAAGCAGTTAAAAATAAAATGGAATAAATCATCATAAAAATTTATAATGGATCCCAGCGTCATTATATCATTTGTTAGTCGTCATGTTTCGAAAAGAAGACAAATTGTGTGGTAAAAATTCGAAAGGAAAAATATGACGGAATTTTACCCCTTTCCCCTTCAGCCATATTCCAAGTTCCTGCTAAAAAATTTACTGGCGAGGATAAACCCTTTCGGCAAATTAACACTGAACTTTGAGATTTTTCACAGCCCCACTTGTAATGCAAAACACGACCCAAAAGGTTGCTACCCGAGCTGGCCATGTTCATAATATTTACTTTTTATTATGTACATTCATCTTGTGACGCCAAAGCAACGAGGCGTTTCTCTCACCCGTCACCTTAAAACAGTGTGAACTTACTTTAACAAAAATGTTGCTCTAGTCTTTAAGTCCAGTATACGTTTTTTGCTGAGAAAACTTGTCTCGTGCAAAACTGATCTATCCCTGAAATTAAAATGGAAATGTTGAACTTCCTTGTGAATCACTTTGTGAAAGCGTCGATTCCCCTTGCGGTCCAACCCTGTTAGGCCGACCACCTTGACTCTAGCTAATGTCACCAAATACGGAGAAATAAACCAGTTTTTTGAGAAAATGATTTTTTCTCTCTGTATTTATTTCAAACTCATTTACAACTGCATGTAGAAATAGATATCCTGGATAAAAAAAACAAGAGCAATAGCTTCAAATCTTTTGCAAGTTGTTTCTACCAACGCATTCTCATTTTTGGAAATTCAAGAGCAATATCAAAGGATAATGACAGGGTATACCATTTATTACAATTTTATTATCTAGGCGTGTTTACCTTGTAGAAAATGTAGCAAGTAGATTAGGTGGAAAAATTTCTAGTGACAAGATCCTTGTCGAGATTATAGCAATTCGAGCACTCAAGCTAACGCTGGTAGCTGGATGATTACACTTTCAATATGGGAATATTGACGTGTTTCACCTTTAAAAGGAAATTACATAAGATTTCCTCAAAACTCAAACCTTTCCCGACTCCACCTCTCTCTAACAAACGGTTTCTAATGGTTGGTCGGCTACCCTCATAGGGATCATTGAGTGTGATGGAAATCCCAATTTCATTGTGAACCAAACTCAACTCAATTTACTACCACCATACCTTTCATCAAATTAGGTAGATTATTATTTTTTATATATAAATTTCAATTGAATGCAAACAACGTTCTTGAATTTTTTCTCTCTCAAAAAGCGTGCGTATGGATACCTAATGATGAGTCTCTTGAATCAGATATAAAAAATTGGCACCAATATCCTTCTCAAGAAAGTCATCAAATCATCAATATTCTTCTCGTGCCCCGTGTCCTTTTCCATTTGTCTTGACTTTTTTCTTATCAATACCCAACTCTATAAATAACTTGAAAACTACCTCTCACCTCGTCTTCCAAGCTAAAAATACTTTTATAGCTGGATCTACATAACTATGTAGTTACAATGAATTTCCTACAATGGGCATTGTCATCCATACAAGAGGGAATGATATGTCATCATCTAAAAGGATTCCATAAAGGAAGACGCTATGATTATTATGATGATGATCTCAAAGAAAATTGAACATAAACAAATCTCCACTCTTGTAAAAATCCCAAAAGCCATCACACATTTATATATATACCTCTCTCAAGGTATCTTCATCCTCGTTGATATTTAGTCGTGACATTGATGGAAAGATAACATTATTACTAGATTGAACAACACATTACTTCTCTCTCAAAGATTGAAAATCCTTTTCAAGTTCGGCTACTTGTGTGACCGAGTTGAGAAGGAATTGATTCCTTTTTATTGCAAATCTCTTTATGCAAATTTTTGTCAAAAATTTATTCTCCCCTTATTGTCTTCACGTGAGAACTAAATGACTCAAAAATGCGACTCCATGTGCAGATCCTTTAGTTTTTTTTTCTGAATCGCCAGTAGCACAGTATTTCAGCGAAATAAAAGTCATAAATACAAATATCATTATCTTATATGATCAGCTGTTACAATGATGAGGAGAGGGTGCAAGTGAAAATGTTTGCAGAGAATGATAAAAAAAGAGCAAAAAGCCAAGGTGTGCTACTGCATGCACTCCTGACTCCTGACATTCCGTTTATTGTGCACCAGGATGATCACGAAAATAAACAACTTTATCTATAAAAAAGTGAATGTAAAGTCCGCCATGTCACGGCATTGTCCTAAGCCATGAGATGGATGAAGACTAAAAGGAAGATGATTATTATTACATTATTGTGTTTTTTTCTGTCTTCATCGTCATCCTCGTCGTCTCCGTTCACCTTTTCTTATTTACTTGTTCTCCTCCTGCCCACGCAATTTTCTTCAGGACAAAGATCACATCTAATGTGTGTAGGTATGGTAGATAATATATATGTTTGTAAGTGTGTACGTTTATTTTCGTTGGAGGGATCCTCCTTAAAAAAAGATTGCATTAATAAGGATAATAGATTTTTCAAGACTTGGAGTCAACGTCGTTGTCTTCAAGAAGGCATCACGGTGCAACTACATCATGGCCATGTAGGCCAATAGGGTACACGTACGTCTGCTCATACCTATACGAGTATATTAACTGTGCACACACAAGTTGTAACGTTTTGTTCTGCAATATATTCTTGTTGTGTAGAGAACAACCTTTAAAAAATGAATAATTTGACAAGGCCACTTGGAAATGGATGCTTTTGGGATCAGCAACCAGAGAGCTTGTGTACTCCACCAGATTTTCATGCACTTGTCGTCAACGTAGAGATGGATTGGCTTGCCTAAGGAATTTCGACATGTCTCCACCAGAGCCAAAGCGACAGAGACTTGGTGGTGTGGAGGCGGTGGGATTTTCATTGTTTAGCAAAAGCACAACTCATTCCCATTCTTGTCAATACTGATAGTTATACAGTTCTCCACTGTTTTGACATTCACCAGTCAAATTTGAATATAGGGCGATTACACTTTTTTCTTCAAAACATTGAGGAGTGAGTGACCACGTCATATTGTTGCAGCCAAAATGATAGCTGTGATGAACAAGAGCAAAGATATAGGATTCTCGAGACCATGTAAAACATAGTCTGAATCAGAGTAGACCACTTGAGGATTTTTGTTGGTGCGATGTGTGTGGGAAGCTGAGAATGTTTCTTGGGAAAAGGGACCACACTCCATATTATTCTATTGTTTCCTGTACCCTCAAAGCTAAAAACTGGGATGCCGATTAAGTTCCCCTTGGGACCAATTACGTACAAAGCAGACACAAATATATACCGACGGTTATCATCATCCACTTCCTTTTTCTCTCCAAAAAGGACCATTGCACCCAGAACGGCAAACGTTAAAAATACGTTGGCTTCTTTCGCTTGTTGAAATTTGTAAGGGTGGTTTTTTCCAAACGTAATAAAATCCCTAATGACCACATCGTTTGCGTACTTTCACGTCCAGAGAGAAATTTCTGGGGAAATTTTCTTATTCAAAATTATCCTCATACTACGCAGCGGCGGCGCGAAACCACAAACAAGTCATTCAAAATCAAGGAAATCGTTAGGGGTAAAATTGTACATTGGCTTTGTCATCATCATCATACTGAAAAGAGGTTCCTTGATGATATACCTTTATCCCTTGTTTGTAGCCAGCCAACAAGGGATTTTCAAACACTTGAGGATGATGATGATGAGAAGAATTAGGATGGGATATCATGTAATTCCACTCAAACTCTTTATTTCTTTTCTGGATAGCTTCTTCTTTTCTGCTTCACGAACTCTTCGCAGATTATCCAGATTTAATTGAGTCAAATGACGAAGAGAAAAAAATTGCACGACTCTACAAAGCATAGCGCACCAGATAAACATTCAAAGTTTACTTACGTGAGCCAAAAGAATATTTTTGCCAACTAGGGGAGAAAAAAAGTTTTAAAGGAGGAGGGTGAGTTGATTGAGGAGAATTTATTTTTCTCATGTGGCAGCAAAATTATGGAAGCTTTGTTGATCCCATATTCTCTATCTCATCAGCAACTTGGTAGATTGCATATTTGTGGATTGCAAAGTGACGCTTTTTTCTTCATTTTCGTATAACTAGCACCATTTACTCCTTTATTCCTTGTAGTTTGAGGTGAGAGAGAAATGCTGGATGTTACTCCCGAGATGAATATAAAAAAACATGATTCATATCCCAACATGAAACACGTTGCCATATTTATCTCGACTTGAAGGAGGAAACCACAAAGCTATTTTTCTCAAATGTCAGACTGGAATTTGAGTTGAGGTAGCTCTTTAATTTTGACTTTTTTGCTCCCCGTCTCTCTATCTCATTTAAACCAACTTTTGAAACAGTCTTGCTCATCCTAATCCTCTTACATCTGAGCAATTTCTCTTACACCTTGTAACAAGCGAATGTTATCTAGAGCATCAGATCAATTATGAGGCAAATTTTCCATGTGAAATGTAAACCCATGAAGGAGCTAAAGTTGTCTTTGCAATTTTCTTTTTTTTTCTTCTTTTGGGCGTTCAAACTTTGATAAAAACTAACAAACCATTTTCTTCCAGAGGAAAAGAATAAAAAACACGAGATGAGAATAAGTGTGAAGATGAACAAGAGATTTTTTCTTCATGTTGCATTCCATGGTGGAATGATTCACCAAGGGAAGATTTATGAACATGGTATCTAGTAAGACTTGTAATTGATATTAAGGAAGAAGTGTTCTTGCAAGTTAAAAGGCATAGCGTTACATTTGCATCCTTTTATCAAAAAACTACTTTGTACACAAGGAGCCAGAGTGTTTAATCATACTTGTTTAATCTTGATTATCGCGCATGCATAATATCCATAAATTCTCGTCGAAAAGAAGTTTATACATTGTTCGCTTACAAGAAACATAATAATACTAGAGCATGCCACCTCTGGCCTTGTGCACATTTTACAAAGAGCATTTTCTCGTCGCATCTTAACTAAATAATGAAAAGGTGAGAAGACAAGAAAAAAACTGTCGGAGGAGATGCAGCCGAGAGTTGAAATTAGACTCGCTCTACGAGAGTCACAAGGCCAGGACGTTGTCAAGGCTGAGACGGCGACAAAAATTTTACTTCAAATACGGAAATCATCCTCTCGGGATTGTAAAATAAAATATTACTCTGGACAGGATTCATGGTGGAAAATTACAACTTTTAATTTACTTGTAATTTTGCAAAAACACCTCACTTTGTATAATTAGAGCTCACCGTTGTTTCCACGGCGTTGGCGGTGGTGGCACGATTAAATACATTTTTTACGATATGAAACAGTAAAAAGAGCTCATTAAAAAAGGAGAAAAAAATTACACGACACGTAACTTGGAAGCGACATAATTTCATCTAGACTCGCTCAACTCAACAATTATCCCGTGCTGAATGCTTATTTTGTTTTCCCCTTTAAAACAAATTTTGTCCACTTGAGATTGTACTTGAGGGAAGATGAAAGGGAAATTGTTGGAAAAATAAAATATTTTTTTTACAATCTTTGTCATGCTTGTAGTATAATAATACCAGTGTAATAATAATAATAATAATAATCACAATTATCATCATGATGATCATTAAGCTGATATGATCTTTTTGTAGAATAAATGAGAGTTGTGTGTGTTTGTTGTGTCATTTGGAAAACAAAACATGAGACAACATCATCCCTCTCATTTGTCTCTGTTTACGTAGCAACTAATTTTTTATTGTTTGCTACCCCTCGACAAGATTTTACGATGGTAAAATATATCCCCAACCTCGTAAATATGTAGCATTGCTTGTGAAGGTCAAACGGAAAGTGCAATCTTGCACGGGAACACTTTTCAGAAGCTGAGCTGAATTTTAATAGCTTTCTTCACCAACTTTGTATTATCGACAAGGGGTTGGAAAGAGGATAATGATGATTATAAGAAGAGGCAGTAGCTCAAGAGGAGCTACACAAATTTGAGATATTTACACGATTACATTAATTTTATTCGTGGAAATTGCATCCATCGTGATAATAACTTGGGATTTGTTTCCCTTCAACAATTACATTTTTTTATATTCTTCTTCTCACTTGCATGTTTGCACAAAAGAGTGGAAATAGTTTGAAAGGAAAACACATCAAAAACTTTTTTTTATTCTTTATTCCACCCTCTGTTTTTCTTCCTTGTGTTCGTAAATCTTGTAGAGAATTTATTTGCATAAGGATTTTCAATGAGCTAAAATGAAGATGACATTTAGCAAGTTACATTTTTATCCTTTACTAGTTTTTACTCTGCCAGCAGGTTTTTTTATAGACTAGTAATTACGTTTTGTGTAATGATAATTATTATAATTTGGCCCTGGACAAGTGCATGCACATGTCTAAAAGATTTAAAGGCCCTATAAACCACTCGACTTGGTGTCCCGTTTGCAAGCTAAATTTATATCCTTTTGCATCCAACAAAATTAGGTTTCGATGAGTAGGGTATATGCATGCGAGACATGTTTTCCTAATAATATTTACACAAACCCCATGTGAAGCCAGAGAGCGTGAGGAGGATTGAAGCGTACACGAGTTTATAAAGATAACTGTACCTTCAAACAGCTCACTTTTGTCGCATCTCTTTTTTTTATATTGTTATCATCATCCTCATCCTCAAACTCATCATGATTCGCAAACATTATTATTATTGTAATGTGACCAATGACCATCTCGATCATGTATAGAGAGAAGATGCAGAATATGCAGATAATTTTTGCAGTCATCATCATCAACACTAAATGAAAATAAAAGGATAAACACATTCATGTTTCAATGGAGCTAAACAGCTAATCGTTTTCTGTGTACTTTGCTAACATTAGTTTGCTCTGCTAATAGGATTTGCTGAGTAAACTTGAGTGGGAAAAATTATCTTGGATGTGTTTTTCTCAATCTTTGATTTTTTTCTTGGATTTTATTCCGTGTGTGGGCAGTTTCAAGGCTAGGAACGCATTCCCGACAAATCTATCATCACATTAGGGGTGAGCGAATGAAAAATACAATAAATTATATGACTATTCTCAGCTTGTCGTGTGACTCTAATCAAATACTATATTAATTAATCACCGAGGATGAGTTTAAAATAGAGGTACATTGAGCAAAACACTTGTCACTTGACCACGTTTTTACTCTTTGTGTCAAAAACATGAGCTTTACGAATATTGGAAAGGATCCACGTGCTTGACAGGATTGTGGAAAATAATGTGATTGTTAAAGAGTCAAGTGTTTTCTGCTAATAGGTGTGTGACCCAGAGGAAACTTTGAGTTTTCTACCCTTCAAATGACAATAATCTTATCTTGTCCCGCTGTTAGCCTAGTTAATCAATAGAAAAGTCCTCGTCTCTCTTTAGTAAAGTAGGTAGTGCTACATATAAAATTTGGAGAGAGGTACCTACACATTTGAAAAGTAAATATAAAGTCCTCCAATCACATCTCCCGTCCCACCTTTTCACTCAGTCAATCAAACAAAAAAATGAGCCTAATGAATGTGAGCTTGTGTGTGTGCTCATTGACGTAATTATTTTCGTACACCCACTTTTTCCACTTGGAAAAAAATGAAGAATTTAGTCATTTCTGATGATAACCAGGATCGTTGAAATATATGCTTAGACATTCAAGTTTATTACAGTTTCACGATTTATTTTCATTCGGCATGATCATCATCAAAATGATTGTTAGACTTGTGCACTCCTTTGCATATTTTCTGCTAATCTCCCTCATTACCATGATTATTATCAGGAGATAACGATATTTCCCATTGGAATGCAATGCCAACAAGAAAACACTGATAGGCTTGCATTTTTTACAAAAGATTTTAATTAGTCAAATGGGAAAAATTAATATGAGGAATTACCCATTTTCCCCATTGTCATTCAACCATGTTAACAAATTAATTTCATTTTGAGAAAAATTATCTTTTCAAGATAAATGTCATGATCATGCAGTTTCTCGTGTTGTGATACTATCATCAGCGGCGTCATCGTAATCAAGTGATTGTCGTCAACACATGGTTTGCAAATTGTGCGAAAATTCACTGTCACGTATGCACACACACGCACACTCGCAATCTCTTCTATTGTCTATAATGAACATCATTTTTATTTATCTCTGCCATCATCCCCTCTCATTTCTATATTATAGACAAAAATTTGAAATAAAGACGCCATCCCATCTACACCTTTATGCTTATTTATACACCCCAATTTGCAGTGTAGTTCAATATAATGGGTAAAAACACTTAAACTTCATGAGACTGCATTGTTGGCTAGTGTGTTTTGATATTTTTTCTTCTTCATCCTTTTTTTCGCTTTCCGCTAAAGCAGTTCAAATTTCCTCAAAGTGAATAAGAAATGACTGTGACCATGAAACTGACTCTGGTTGAGTATATATGTGGACAGCAAACAAGAAAAATGGTCAAGGGGATCCTGCTCTTTGCAATTTTGCATGTGGACAACTATCATCCCACCGTATTTTTATTAGCAGATGAAAATTTAGCCAAAATATCCTATTCCAATCAGAACCTCGTCATTTTTGCAGTGACTAATTCGCCAAGGGATTTTTGTGAAAAATCATTTACACCACGTGACACCATTCATAATGCCGTCATCATCCTTGTCCACTTGCTCATCTTATTTCAATCTTATTCAAAACTCTCTAGACAAAAGGGAGAAGACCCATGAGCAAGCTTAAGCGTCGCCAATTCATCAAAAATCTGTATTCTTACGTAATCCAGCCACGCTCCGTTTCTCTCTTGTTTTTACAATCAATGGAAAATATATGGAATGTTAAAAAAACAAGCATTAACTAAACTACGCATACCTCTCTCAACCGACTACCTTATGCACTACCTTGACATTCAAGAAGAGTAATAAAAAAAGTAGTAGATTAGATTATGATTATGAATGACGGGAGAGAAAAAATGCGATTTTTTCTTCTTTCCTTTCGGTTCCCTTACAGCGCTACCACCTCAAAGAAAATATTTTTCCTTGGTGCTTGCAAAACCAACACCGTCCTTTCCATCCCTTTCGCATCGTTTATATTAATACCTTGCCGACATGGCTGCTGCATTTTTAATGATAATCAGTAGTAATGATCTCACCCGTCAAAAAATCACCACTGCACAAGAAGACACACGGCATGTTGTGATTTGTTTGTTATGCACACACTCTCCTCTTAATATCGTCAGCTGGGGTGGTGATGCTTTTCAAGTCGTGAGACGAGATCGAAAGGAATCAAGGGAGAAAAAAACTGGAGATGTTTTCACAAAACCAGCCTGTCAAGTCATGAAACCAAAATTCTTTCCTAGTCATATCATCATTATCATTATTTCATTTTGTTTAGCTCTTTCAATCCTTGTTTCAAACACCTCATGCAAAACTCTCTTTGCAACGGGATGGATTATGAGTGCTCACACTTCATCTCATCTTCCTATTTTTTTATATTCTTCAACTTGGCCTGGCTGATTGTGATTAATTCCCTTGTAACTCGAACAAGCATGGTTCTATTCAATGTGTAATTATTCCAAGTAAGATTTAACCAGAAAGGAGCATCCCTAGAGCATTGATTACTTCCCTGAAAATTAGGTATGACAGTGACAACATTGGAAAAGCGGGATTTTTTTGTGTGCCAATCTTTTTCGTCAATAGCAGACATTTACGAGATGAGGTGGATGTCACGCCACTAATAAGATTTTTCCATAGAATATACACACAACTCTCAAGTTCCGCTAGATTCTTTTCGAGTTGATTAGGATTTGTAAGGAAGAATGTATATTTTTTAAAAAACCGCAAAGTCTATCATCATCATGGTCACAGGAAAGATGCGTAACGTTAACCTTTTATTGGTTGGAAAATTAAAGATGCAGGTGTTGATGATGATGATCACCCTGTGGTGGGTAATTCTTGAGTATTTGTCCACCATCTCCTTCATGTCTTTTGGTAATATCCAATTCTATTGTTATTCTACGGCGACCATTGTGACCACATGTATTGTTTGACTTCTATTTTTCGCAACGTTACTTGCACATTTTCCCATTGGATTGAAGGATGCGAAAAGTATTACGGAAAAAATGGAGGAGGAAGGAAGAGAGAAAATTGTATTTTTGCATATTCATTTGATGCATTTTCAATCTAAAGAAGGTCTTGATGTTTACACTAGAGAATGAAATGTAGGCGTGAGAGAAAAGACACTTGTTTTGTTGTACGATATTAGATTATAGAGAGAAGCCTATTTTTTTCATTCTGCATGCGTAATCCTATTTTCCCTCAGCTTCAATCCTTTATTTGGTGAACTTGACGGGACAACAATGGGAATAACGGGGAAAAGGCTGATTATTATGACTCGTATCATCCGCTCTCCTCATTACCTTCACATTTTTTTCTGAGAGAATATACCGGCGCTAAATGTGTTATGCAAGAATTGAGCACAGGAAAAACTAGATAGGTTTACAATACGCTCATAACTCAATGTTTTCACACTGAAGAGGGAATCCAGCATTTGAATAGGTTTGCCAAGAGAAAATTTGCATTGGAAAAAAAAGTTACCGTCGACAGTGAGAGGTTTCTAGAGGGGTACAAAAATGTGTGCATTATTACTCTCATAATTGAGAGGAATATGAGGGGAGAAGCATTTAAAAAGGGATAAGACGGGTTTCTTACAAGAGGGAGAATGAGTTGTGTTTTTTTTATTCGTGTGGCACGTCTCACAAATAAATTTAAATGACCTCAGAGGAAGTTTATAGAAAGAAGCGGATGAAAAGACTTTGTAACGGGTTTCCCTCGGTTTGAATACCACAAGTGGGATAAGAGCTTTATCTAATGGCTTCAATTGTGTAATACATGAGAGCATTTTATAAATTGTGAATAAATAGTTGTAGGAATAGTAAAATATGTGAGGGATGGGGGATTCTATGATGAGGCGCATGTTACCCTTTCTTATTTTATGTGGTGTTGTAATACTTCTATTCTCTGACATTTTGAAGAATATTACAGGATTAGTAGGAATGGGAAGGAAATGTGCTCCGTGATGTCAACAGTTATCCCTAGTTTTGCATTCTTCACGTGAGCCAAGGTGAATAGCATACTAGGCAATTATGTAATGTTAGTGTTGTGGTCAGAGAAAAGTGGAATGGCGACAAGTTTATATTATTGTGTGCTCCCTCACGACATTTACTTCCTTTAAAAACCCTACAAAGACCTGTCAGGGGGCCAGCTGTGGAGGGAAGTTTGAAAGTTGAAGTTTTTCTAAAAAGGTGATACATTTAGAGCTTCTTTGAGCTAATGTTTTTAACCTAGAAAGGAGGAGAGTAAGGAACTAATATGAGCTGCATCTTTTGCAATTGCACCCTCCGAAAAAGGCAATCTTTACAAGATTATGAAGATGGTGCAATTTTCAAATTTATTGTGACTGACCAACCCAGTCATTATCAGAGAAATCTTGAAGAAATAAAAACTTTTCTTCATATGCAATTCAAAAGCAATTTGAGCATTGAGACTAATCTAGTTTTACAATGAGTTTCTTCGAAATCAACCGAGACAAGGGATATTAGCCAATATAAAAAAAGTATATCATTCTCTCATTGTCAACGAATGCAACTGCTGCACTCGATTTTTGTTCTTGCTCTAGTTTCTCCTTTAAAAAAATATATATTAGGTTGGTCTCTGTTGAAACGTGAATTTCTAATTTGACGCGACACATTCACTGCTAATTTGGCTGAACAGAGAATTCTATTCAGTGATATATATATATTCATTTTAGATGCATTAGCATATATATATAATGTGCATTACTAGAACGGCAAAGGTTAGCGACGTTTGTGACCATTTCAAATCGCATTAAACACGACGCCTCATCACCTCTCATGAATGAGAGCAAAGTTTTCTGAAGGCTGTGTCCAACCTTTACAACTATATATCCCTACAATATTACTTTTTTTCAAGTCCTTTCATCCCAATAATAATCCGTTTAGTGAGCCCCACCAGCATCAGTATAGTGCAAAAGATAGCACACACATGGCGCACATATTCTAGAGAAGGATCTATGTGGAAATAAATGAGAGCAAGATGGATCATTCACAGCTTACAGCTCACTCCTCTGTCGTCATCCCCATTTGAAGTCGCCCACGCCTGCCCAGTGAAGAAATCTCTGGTGGTGGATCCACTCTACAATATATTCATTTGAATACTTTTCCACATCCTCTTTACAGATTATTAGCATATTATTAAACTTGCACACAAATTCTCTACGACAGGAATGACAAGACAGACTTTATATGAGAGATTTTTCAACGTTTTTTCTACAATATTGTGCGTAGGCTTGAATTGGAAAGTTATCTCTGATCATATTTCCATTACAGAGTAAACCTTCCTCCTCATCTAAAGCTATTTTCTTTCAAGGAATATAGAAAAAAGAGGATTTCTTAAAGAAAACTTTTTTTTTAAACTTGTAGCTTAAGCTTAGCTCGCACACTTTTAAATTACATTGGGAAAGTAATATTGCATGTTGGAAAAGCATCAGCTCAAGACAGAGATCTCATTGACCCATACATCCTTTTTTGGAATGTTAGCGAAGCTGTCGACTACAGCTAGAATGCATTATTGTGGTCGACCTTTTCACAAAAAAGTGTTTCTTCTCGCCTTTGAATTTTACACTTGGTCATATACACACACATGCAATCATGTCATCATCATGTTATGATGATGATGTTTTACTAAAATAAAGAGCATCCATATGCTCATGCCATTATGAAAGGATGTATATAGGAGGATTATTACGTCTTATGATGTTATTATTTTCTGGTCATTTACTCCATTCCGCCAACAGCAATGAAAGAACCCCTCAGAAGAAATTCTTAAAAGTGAACTGTATTCAGCCAGCGGCTTTTTTGTATTCTGAGTTTTCTTTGTAGACCTCTCCGTTCCATAAGATTTTTTTGGCGAAATTGCCCGAGGAGGATGATGCAGAGAAATATGGTTAAATCCCTGGTTTAGAAATGCATTTTGCAAAAGAGAGGAGAGCGGGGTGAGTGAACAAGAATTACGTTTTGTCAAGAGTTGATGATGAGGCTCTCTTGTCGAGAAACAATTTGCGAGTTTACTGTTGCGAAAAATAAATTTGCATATGTGTGTGCGGATTTGACATGTCGGCATCCCACACGTCTAGCTCTCTTGGTTGTGTGTATTTTTACTTATATTTATGTGATCACTCTTTTGGAGATCAGGCCATAATAAGAGAATTCCCATTTTACAGGATTTTATTTATTTCATGGATTTCCATCACTAGAACTCTCCTCATTAGTCTTATTAGTCGGTGAGTCTTTCACAGGGGGAATTTAAATGAGTGTGGTCACATGGGGTGGGATCTTTGGAAAGAAACAAAATCTCTTCAAAATGTTCCTTGAATGAAGACCAAGACTTTTTAATTGTGTTTTGAAGCTTGTTTCATCTTTTTAGAGGATTACAAAAGCGGGCATGATTGAATAGGTGTCCATTTTAATAAAATTAATAACAATGAACACCGTAATCACACAGCTAGTTGTAAAGGAACGGTTCATTTGTTTCGGGTAGACGTAATAATAATCTTATATGTTGATTACAGTTATTACTTTTATAGGATAATCTTCTGATTGATGTGTAAACAAGAGCCCGTTAGCTTTTACTTGTGTGGAGGGATGTTTTTGCAACTTTTTTTTCTTCCATACGTCAAACCGGAAAAAACCCTTTTTCAGATTTTAAGCCATTCTTTTCAACTTTTGTTTGCTTGGTTGAAATGCTTAAAAGGAAAAAAATCGACTTTAATGTCTTGGCGCATAGCCATGATGATGGACCATTGAAGAAAATGAAAATTTATGTTCATTCAGTTCCTCTTATTAGATTGCATGACTCGGTCCAATCAATTGCTCTAAGCTGGGGAGAATGATAGGAGGGAAAAAATCAAACATTCTTTGCATCTTAATTAAGTCATCAAAGTAGCCTCGACGTTTCTTCATTAATGATCCCTTCCACTTGAGAAAATACACAAATCCTAGTTTGCTCATAGCCAAATGTTTCTTTACATTTTCTTCAAATTGAAGATTTTATTACTCTTTAATTTTACTCAGGAGGACAAATGAAGGTACAAATATGAGGTGCCAATTAATCCTCATTTTTTTCTAATATGTACAACATGATGTATCACTAATTAGGCAAGATGACTGCGAAAAATGTCATTTTCTTCCGTCATCGGTAAAAACACTGGGATTGGTGAGATACATATGTGTACAAGTAATTTTATTTTTTGTGTCACCTACAGTGATTTAATGAGACCGACTCTTGTCGTGAGGTGAGAATACGAACTCAATCGAATTTTCTACTTTTTTGCTAGTTTTTTTATAAAAAAAGTTTGTCTCTTAGCAAAACACAGAGTCGTGTTGGATATTCCAGGAGAGAAATCCTAATTTATTTCTTACATCATCCTCCACCAATTCGCTAATTAACACATGAAACCTTATTCAATTTCTTGAACAACCACCAAAGTGTGTACTAGAAAAAATCTTATCTTGTTTTTTCCCTCCCTCTCCTTCTTCCATTGGTAACGCTGCTATCACTTCAAATAAAGAAGAAAAAATCCGCAACATGCAAATCCCTTCTCCAAGAAAGCCAAACAGTCATGCGTGAACAATGTAAAAATTCGGAAAATGTCCGACTACCACAAAAAATCAGCGTTAGATAATGACACCGAAGAAAAATCCTAGCCTTGCTTATTTTTTTTTAAAAAAAGTACAATGTTTAAGATGAACATTGGGATCTGAGCAAGATGCACTTTTTTCTGTCTCGTTTCAAATGATCGGCATATGTGCATCATCACGGTTCCTTCTGATCAGAGAGAGAGTATCCTATAGCTGCTCATACTTTTTCTCAGTCGTCGTGTCCCAACCTTCTCATCTCAGGTATTTCGTGAGTTTCACTCTCACCCATAATTTTACTTCTTTTCCTCTCTCTCTCTCAATTTTTCCTGAGGAGATGAAGATGAATGCAAGTAGTCAAATAGGCTGACAAAGAGGAGTAGTCTGTTTGCTTTGTCATTACCGTCGTCATACTTTTGACTTGAGAGGGGTGTATATTACCATGGGGAATTTTTACAATCTTCTCAGACTCTTTTGTGTGCATCTAAACATTTCCCTTTTAAACACGTCTTAAGTAATTCAAGGTCTGTGCTCTGCATCAGTTTAAAGCTTGCAATTTTTGTGCAAATCCGGCGAATATAAAGTCTTGTTTTTCACAGTCTTACTCAACTTGTCTTGTTAGGAGCTCTCGTCAACATTTTGTTTTGGGTGAAGGAAGCTTGGGAGAATCAAGAGGGTAAATAATGGAATTATGGTCACGGCTATATGCACATTCAAAAATCCTACACAATGTTCTCGTTTACGCAATCAGTTGTTTTGCAAGCATAATGCTTTACAGCTTGTAGTCATCTTGGCATTTTAAAAATGCACGAGGAGTTGTAATTATAACGAAAAGGATAAGACAACGAAAGAGGTAGGAAAAAAATGTTGATGGTGGTTCTCTCCTCCAAAGTAAATTATTTTCTTTGATCCTTCCACAACATCCTGTGCATGTTTATCCTCAAATTGTATTATTTTTATGGAGTATTAAACGCTCACAAATATACTTCTAATGTATTGTTCAAACTTCAGCTGAGAATTTCGTTTAAAAATTACACTCCGTCCTTTTCACTCTCAGATTTTAAGCGGAGAGTTCAAAAAGTTGTCAAATTGCGAATGATAAAATATCCTCCCCGCTGTTCACCCTGATGGATGACTCAAGCCTAGGCAAGTTTACAAGAAATTGCAAAGAAGGGGAACTTCACAGGCAAAAAAAGTACTACTGAAGTATATAGATCAAAATAGGAGGAACACGCAAAAGGTATTTTTCTTTTTGAAATGAAATACGATGCGAAAAACTGAAACGCCAAGTTTCCCAAACAATTACTTATTAAATATACTTTATTTATGGATCCCCTCCGCCCGTATCTGTATCAGATGAGGAGGGGTAGAGAAGTGTGCAAATTATGAAAAAGAAATAATAAAAAACTAAAAGTCCACTGTGTAAAATCAAGTGGAAAGATTAAAAAAATAATAACACGTACTCTCGGAGAACCTTATAATTTCATAGGTTCCCTATGAAGAAGTTGATGATGGTGATACAGATATACATATCTAGAATTGCAGGGGAAAAGGGAATGAATGAGATGGAGATTTTTATGATGATGAATAGATTAGTCTCATGTGAGCTGAAACCACTTATCATAATGGTATGCAACTCATTACAAGAGAAATGATACAGTCTGAGGAGAGCAATCGGGAAAAAAAGATTACTCTTTACAGGTGAATATACCTTCAGCATTTTTTCTTCTTCTTTTCTTGAGACATTCCACTCACGGTGGTATGCTGGTAGAGTGATGCTAGTTTGGTGATCTAATGTTACCCTAGAATTGTGATGGTTGTAGTTGTAATGATAATAATCACTAGAGAAACATATGATCTATCTAAATTAAATTATTTGAATACGGAGCACGTAGCATACATTTCTTTCTCAGATATACACCCATGTTTAAAAGGATGGCTGCTATCAACAAGCAAAATATTATCGAAAAATGATACAATGTCTGTAAAGTTGTGGTGGGATCTTAACTACGCATTGTGTGTAGCCTATTCGTATATTTTATGCAAAGGAAAAAATATCAGGTTGTTTAACACGCATAAATATATATTTTTTTAAAATTGCCAATTCACCAATGCCTCCTTGCTCGTTGTCTTAACTAAATTTACTTACATGGGAAATCCATACATAAAAGCATATAGGTTATCTAATCCTTTACATAAATGAAAATTATACATATAGCTGCAAGCCACACACACGCTTCCTTTGTGTGAAAGAGTGGTAAATATGCGTGAGCATGTAAGATGAATAAAATACACAAGCCTTATTCATCCCTGCTGACACCCTTTTCCAATCCTTTGAACAATGTCAGCTTTCAAAAGGGCCATTTTTGAAGACTTTTTTTCTGCGTGAGCTATATAGGTACTCTATCTTGCTTCCACATTTTTAAAACAGTAAAAGGACACATATATAGCGGAAGATTATTATTCATAATGTTGTTTAGCAAGTGTTCTACGTTAGTTGGGAGTCAATTTCGATGCAATTGTCTCTGGTCAAATGGGCTATCTCCATTTTTAGCAAGGCTGCATCTCTTGTGCAAATAAAGATTAAGCTTGCTGTTGTTTTTTGGGTGTTGAGTAAAGGGAAATTTGAGATGTGGATGAAAACTCGTAAAAAATTCCTTGCATTATATTCTATTGTGTACATCTATTGAAATTGATATTGTTGTCGTGGCAAAATCTCAATTTTTTTTGTGGTTTACTCTTTCCTTCGTGAAGAAATACAAAGGAAAATAACCTCCGAAAACAACAGTCTAAACTACTAGTGCAGCAATAATGATGGTTATACAGTAAACGAAAAAGATCTTGCCACCTCACTACGCTCATATATCTTTGCAAATAAGGGAGAAGAATGTGACGCAAAGAGAAAGAGAAATGACATGTAAAAAATGAACAATACAATATTGGAATGTTTATTCAAACACATTTCTGCGCACACACGTTGCAACGTATAAAAGTCAACAATTTGAAAAAGGTAAACAATTCATGTTTTCTTCAGCCAAGAGCCCTGCCACAAAAACATTGCTAAAGTGGCCATTAGCTAAATCGCTAATGAATTGTGCAAAACTTCACGTTTACCCCTACCTCATCTCATACAGTGGCACCCTTTTCGCACAAATAGAAATATACTACAAGGGATCAATTTAGGAACGTGCTTTTTAAAAGTGTAAACACATCTTCGTATTTTGCTAGAGCAGTGGTGCGCTTGTCTATTGACATAGTACACATTTTTCGAGTGTGTGCTTTAATGCAATAATGGGATGTTACACTGGTTATCTGACTCTATTTTTTTACAGTGGGATACATGTTCATGAGAGAAATTCACGGAAATTATCGATTTTCGCTGTTGTGGTGGTTCATGGTTTACCAGACAAAATTCTTCATGAGTGTGGTGTGGAACGGAGATTTGCATTTTTTTAAAGCTAAGCTTAAAGGACTCAACAAAGATGGATGTACAGCTTTAGACAAAGTGGAAATCTTTAGGATTGTACACCGTTAATTAGATAATTACACAGAAAATCCTCTCTTTACGCTGTAATCATACCTTAAAACCAATGACTCATAATACCATTACCACTTTTTCCCCCTCCCCTTATCATACTCCAAGGGTGTGGATTGTATTGTAGAGGAGGAAAATTCAAATTCCCTGTTGACTCACCTGCTATGCTCTTAGAAAACAATGAAGCATGCTCAAAGATCTCCCATTTTTCTCTCTTTTAATTGAATCACTTTTACTCCTCTCCTAATTCCCCATGATGAGTGTATTTAATAGCCTTACATGAAATGAAACGGCCATTGCACCCACCTTTGATGCATATATATATAATGGTAGTAGTAAAAAATAAGTTTGATAGCGCTCCACACACCATCTTATACTCGAGATTGGAGCACGACAAGGGAGAAAAATATTATCTGCATGGTGCACTGTCGTTTGTCATATTTTTTTTTCCAATGTGGAAACACACATCTACAGCTTGAAGACTTCTTTTTGATGGGACCATGAATAATCGGTAACAAGTGTGAGTAACCGAAGCCCAAATAAGGGCTTGAGCAAGCTTGAGCAATCTACAACAATGCAATCACCTTGTGTAAAAACAGAATGTCGTTGTTCCTTTTCGTCCTTTTAATATTCAAAGTCTATATAAGACAGTTAGGTCTCTGTGTGTGTGTGTGCAACAAGCTATATATATTACGGTAAAGTGCAACGACAAAAAAGGAATGAGAAGAATGAGGAAATCAAATCCAATTATGAGCTTATTAATAAGAAATGATACAAAACTCCTCCTGCCCCCTACAATACTGAAGGAGCTTCTTTGGCAAAAAAAACTATGTATAAAAAAACGCTAAAGTGTATCTTTATCACACATTATCGATCCATTCTTTCAATATCAAATGAGAACGAGAAGAGTTATAATTAATGGACTTTATGTTTGATAAGGAGCGTTGTTTACTTTGAAATTACTCTAGAAAATTGCTAACGTCAAGAAAATGGTTTGAAGGGTGGTGCACTGCAATGATGATGATGATGAATATTGTTATTCTATTTTTGCTCAACCAAAGCTACGCTTTTATAAGAGAGAGAAGAAAAAAAAATCATCTTAGAATTGTAAATATCTCCATACTCGTTTCAAAAAAGCTATGACTGATGATTGATTTTTTTTTGCTTCTGACTCATTTCATTGGAGTTGCGGAGCCACAAGTAATGATGGTCATGGCAACACTGTTGATTATGGTGATTAGCCCTCATGATGCTAGCCTTTGCTGACATTTTACAGTATGAAAATAGCTACCTTAGGAAATGTGCTATACGAGGAGGTAAGAAAACAAGTAGAAAAACAATGGGTTCGTCGGCTTTACACGAAAATTTAGAGCTTCACGTAGTCCCATTACGTGCTTACCTACTTGAATGCATCTCTCTGATAACTTGCAAGCTGGCTCAGCTTTCATGCATAAAAATGATGTAATTGATGCAATTGCAAGTTTAGAGCCACCAGGCAGAAAAAAAGTATCAAATGACTGTATTTATTAATCAAGCACGTACTATGTCCGTATGTGTGGTAAAAGGTTCTTTTGGATTTTGTAATCGGAAAGGAAATCAGAGTATAAACTCAGAGTTATTGACTTGGACATCATCCTGTAAAATTTATTGCAGAGTTGTTCTCATTTCGATTTATTCAGAGTTTTAAATAATCCTATAAACCCCTTGATGCACTTGAGACAAAACTCTTATTTGAGGACAATTCTCCCCCTGTGGTCTATTCAGATTAGAGGATTTGGAAGATGACAGTTTGAATTTTATTTGTGAGGTAAAATTGTGAAAACGATGTAGAACTAATTGTGAAACAAGAGTCACTTGTGAAGCTAGCAGATCAAGCATTGTGAATATAAAAAGTGAACTTGAGCCATTCTCTCCACTCTCACTGTCCAAACGAGAGTAATTAAGAAGACGAAGAAAAAACTACCCTCTTCTTCTCAATTACATAAGAATTTCAAAAACTCTTCGTTTCTTTTTCAGATAAAAATTACACGGTGCTCTTTTCTCTATAAACCATATGGTTCGTAAGAAGAATCCTGTGTAAAATCACTTGTTCCCTTTTATTTCTCCCCCTTCAAAAATAACACAAGCTTGTATTCTTATCATGACAGCAAAGTCATGGATTGAGCTTAAGGATCTAATCCATTTTATTTTAGACAGATGGTCAAATCTTTCTCAAGATACTTTTGACTATTTCCAACTCCTATTCTTTCCCTGGTATTTCACTCAAACTACCTTTTTCTAAAATAAAATACCTACTTACAATCCGTAGGTGGTATGGCTACAAAATCAAAAAAATAGTTTCCCTTCTTTCAGCCCTTTATATATATCAACAGGGAATTCAATCCGCTTTATATCCATGCATAACACTTTCCTCTTTCAAACTGACAAGGAGATAAAAAGGAATGGTGTAATAACAAGTGAATATTATTGTATGGTATGCATATTTATTAAAAACGAGAGCAAGCCAAGATTCACCAAAGCAATTTTGAAGCTTTTCTTCTTCACATAATAAATACCTCGGTTGCAATTCCTACACAAGTAAAAGTGCTCTATAAGATATTCTGTAAGCATATATTAGCCAGACAATACCTACATATTATCTTGGTGTATCTTGTTATTTGCAAAAAAACGAGCTATTTTGCGAAAAAAATAATATATATCCATCCTAAATCCTCAACTTCTCTTTTCCACTGTGAGATCATCATTCTCTCAGACTATAGCAGTGATATCCCTTCCCCACATTTTTTTCCCACTTGTCTTCGTCTCAAAGTAATAACGAAATATATATCATAAAAAAATCCTCTAATTCAAGTGCTTCCTCTCTCGTGTAATGTTTCCCCTCTGTTTTTAAAGCTTGCCCTTTCCTCGTCCACAATTTTTTTTGCAAAGAGAATAATGCAAATCTCTTCAGCGAATTTTGACTCTGTCGACAATGCAAGAGAAGATCACCGTGATGCAATCCGCATATATATAAGGAACACTGTGTTGTGTGTAGGTACATATTGAAGATAGAAACGGTAATCTTGTCTGTATTACATTGGCCACCATTCATTTTTTTCCATTTCACATTCTTCACTTAGCAACCCTGCTTATTTCGTTGCTTGACTTCTGTCGATCTCTGTCTATGTTTTGTGAGTGCTCTTTAAGCCCATTGTTGGAATTATATCGAGATGCCTCGTAAGAGAGAGAGAGAGAGAGAGAGAAGAGGAGGAAAAAAAGTGAAAGGGCTTTTTGCTAACTTTGTTCTTCAAAAGCCCACGCAACTTGTTACGATTCTTTCGAGTACGACGAGAGACTTTACTTTACGCCAATATAATGCTAAATGAGTATAGCGCTGTATGTGCAAAGAGGTTTAGGATTTTTACCTGTGTAGAAAAAAACATACAGTGCTCATGTTGTCGAGTTGGAAAGGAGAGGTAAACGTTCTGATATTGTTAAATAAGTGTTTCAACAATTATTGCTATCGTTACGACCACACTTATTAAGCTATATATGGTGTTTACTTTGGGAAACGTGTGTAGACTAAAAAAACGTAGAGTTGGATTGAATTGCATTTGAAGAGAATATTTCAATCACCTTCTCGCATCGTCGCATCACACACACACACACACACACACACACACACACACTTCAACCTACAGCGAAACTCATAACGATGCATAATCAACTTTTGCCTCATTCTTCATGTTTATGAGCTTCTCGTGGAAAATTAAGTGATTTGAGATTTAATGAAAATACAAAGATATAAAAGAGAAGTAAAGAATATGATTGATTGATGAGAACATATGAGAAAAAGATTTTTGTATAAAAAGTCATCACATTTTCCGATAAATTCCTCCTGGATATCTTCAGCAGAGTGATGGATCACTTGGAAAAAGTTTCTCCTCTCTTGGTCATCCAAGTAGTGGCTCTTATAGATTGGAAAAATGTGAAGAATACAAATAAAAATTTTGACTTACATTTGGTAGAACAACTACTACTCCAACGGCAACTATCCATAAAGGTAGCAGTGACTTATTTAGTAGAGCTGAAAATAGAAGAAAAAAATCGTTATGTATCAGCTAGACAATTGAGTAAATTAGTTTGGCCGGGTGGAACTCAAAAGTGTGTTGACGTTGTACTCTGCAGACAATTTCTTTTGGTTTGAGTGCACACCGATATGAATAGACAAATGATGATGATGACGACAGCATAAAAAATGCATATTTCTTATGAGAACGGAATACCCAATCGATAAATTATCCATATTTTTTTATATCCTCATCTCATTGTCAATCATGTCACATGTCAAGTGGATCTCAAGTGAGTATAAAAACTCACTCTCTCTAGCTAGGTCACTCAGTCAGTGGTGTGTACCATGATCGGTTTCGAAACAGCAGGTGATAGAGGGCTAGGGTGAGGGTGGACAAAAGGGAAATTAGCGTTGTCTGATCATTAGTATCAATTCTGTTTTATAAGATGGCGGAGGTGATAAAAAATCTTAAAGATTTTCTTCATCTTAAAGATACAGTGGGAATGGGATCTTAAGGAATTGTAGTGTTTTGAATGACATCATCTCATTTTTTACCCTGGCTTCATGTGCGGCCTTTAGCTAACACCTGTTGTGTGGAATGGATGCAAGGATTTTTTTTCCTTCAAGGTAGCCATCCCTATTGTAATTGTATGCACCTTTCTGGGATATGTTTTTTTATCCAGAAATGAGATTTCCCTTCTTTTTTTTAGGTTTTTCTTGTGGGAGACGAAGAGTGAGACTCCCACTAGGGTAATTATTATGTCATCATTTATTCCACGAAGTTGATAATAACAGATGATTTTAGGGAAAAGGATGACGCCATTAGGGATGTTGGAGAGTCAATTCGAATCAATTATTTTGGTATGGGAATCACACAGAAAAATTATTAATGTTGACATATACATCATTCTAACTACGTCATCATATACCTTGCTGCATTTATTATACAATCTTACACGTGCATTAGCATGTAGTTCTAGGCAGTCGTATATTTTATTGGAGAGTGAGACAAGGAGCAAAAAAAATTGCAACAGGTTGCTAGAAGTGATTTTTTATTCAGATCTTTTTTCCCTGATGACAAGATGGGCTGACTAGAAAACAATGTTACTCATTCATCTTTGATGATCATCATCCCATATTGTGCTGGTATTGTTCTTTTTGTGATAATAACGCATGCTCATTGTTTTAACTAAATGACATCCGGGAAAGATGCATATAATAGGTCTGGAGTGGATATTATGACTTGACAATGGGATTTTTCAATATTAGCAATTTTTTGCTCCTTCCCCTGGAATCCAGTCAAGATGATGACGATGCAATTTACATCATCAGTTTCCCCTTATCTTCCAATTGTAAACGGGATTTGGAAGAAAAATAGGGGAAAAATGTTGAAACTAATTGGCTACGTGTGTTCCTTGAAGAGAGGAACAACTCGAAATTCTTGTTTGTATAATATCCTGTTTTTTCTCTATATTTTATGTGACTTACCGTCGTTTAAGAACTGTAGTCAAATTCTTGTGAATAAATAGGACTAAAGCACGCACGCCGTAAATATTCTATTTTATTAAACATCCTTTATCTCTGCACAGCGGCAAATTTAAATATGGAAAGAAGCTCATTGATGTGAAATTACAAGCTATAATTTGTAAATTGCCCTTTAACCATTTTTTTCCCCATATAATTCATCACCAGATAAAAATAATTTGGAGTTGAACGGAAGCCCTATATGCTCATTAAGAATTGGTAACTAATTTCCATTCAAATTCATTTTCATTTAATTGCTTTTATCCCCCCTTCGTAATTCGACCAAGGTAAACATATAAAAAAAAGAATAAATTAAGGAGCCAGGGGCCACCTCAGAAAAAAACGATTAATTGCGCAAATGCAAAGAACAAACGATCAAAGCTATATGATGATCTCATAATTCCAATTGATTTCTTAGTTTTTCCTCAACAAAAAAATCTAAATGAGTGAGCAAGCCCACGCAAACAATATCCTTTGTAAAAGGATCAATTTCAATTTTTCAACTGATTACTCACATCAGCCCAAATGGTTTTTTTTCATTACTTATCGCTGATCCTCAAGCCGACATTTAAACAGGGCTACTTTGCATTTCAGATTATTACTACTGCATCCATCATCATCATCTCAATTACAATTATTGAATGAGAGCGCACGTCTCATTCGCGTTGAATGCACAATTTGAAATGGTCGTAAATGACGTTGATAAACCACCTCATTTAAAATGAATGAATGAGGGAAAAGTTGTAAACGACTCCTACAACACGACACAAACCTCACTTTGATGTCTTTGCCCTAGATGAGATAATCAGGAAAATAATCCAGTTAATTGATATCCATTCTTTTTTATCTATCAGGGAGTTACTGACCGAGTGCAATTCTCAGTTGTCATTATCATCATCCAATTTAACCTACACTTTGATGAGCATCTCTTCCTGTTGCATTTTTACACGAGTCTCACATCATCATTTTTTATATCTTTTTGTTACATAACAAAATACATATAATAGGGTAGAACATAATGGTTCCTTTTCTCTCTTGGTAGCTAAAAGCTTCTATCTCGTTTTTCTTCTTCTTCTAAATAATACAAGAATTGCAGTGGGAATGATGGAAAATAGGTTTTTCATTGTTGGGGGTAGACATATTGTTACTAATTATGGGAACTACAATGTAGGCATCATTCTTGTAATATATGATGGTTAGCTTGAATTGTATACTTGTGCTAGTAGCTCATTAGTGTGAATTGAACAAAGAGCAAAAATATTCAAGCCTGTCCTGTAATATATATAAAGTGCAGAGGTATTATATTTGTATAGGTAGAGCAAAGTAAAAGCTGACTTTTTTCTTTACAAAGGGATGAAAGAGTTTTTGCAAAAAAAGATTTGCAATAATATCCCTCACCACCATTCCACTCCACTATGTCGCTTTTGTATTGTTTGCTGACTAAAGGGAGCAGGGTATAAAAAATGTGTTTTTTTAAATAGGTACGAACCGAATCCTCATAACTTTATTCTCAACGTATCATTTCAATAAAAAAAATGACAAGGGAGAAGTGTGTGAGGTGGTGGTTGTTGTGGTGAAATGTGTGTGCGCAGAGTGTGAGCAGAAGCACAACATTTTATTATTGAGGGTTCGAACATGTCCCCATGAACTCGTGGGAAAATTTTCGTCGCTACAACTGTATTTAAACTTGCGTCTGATTACTAGTTCAGTATATAAAAGATAATATGAAAACAACTGTGCTGTGCATAGTTTCTAACCCATTCATTATTCAGGTCTTTGAGATAAAAAGTCATTGTGTTTTATATACACATAGGGATGCATACGCAGATATAGTTTTTTCTCTTCTTTTTTATAGAAAATTGTTTAGGATATTTGCAATTTGCAAGTTCATGAGCAAACCCTTCTCATATGGTATCGATTACAAAGAATGAAAATGTATGATTTTTTTACATTGTGGATTCTTTCAGCCTGAATATTTATTTTTTCTTTAAGTGTGCTACAGCGGTAGGGCGACAGGATGCGTGATGAAAGGCAGTGAGTGCACATGCAACTGAGAAAAATGAATGACGAAATCTTCACAAGTGAGGACTGACGACTTGAGTTGAGTGACTGATGGAGTGCATCAGCTCCTCAAGTACAAAGGTGAATATGAAGAGATAAAAGACGGGTATGTTTGGTGGTGATGATGAATTTATAAAAACAATCTTAATAAAATATTCTATGCTCAGCTTCAAAACAATCCTTGCGGAGTGTAAAAGTCAAGTTTTTTAGAGACCCCATATCAAGCCCCACATTTATAATTAAGGGCGCCACGCTCCTTTTCTTATTCAATCTTGCCGAATTACTTTTTTTTTCTTGAAAAACATCCAGCATGTTCGTGCTAGCTCAATTTAGGCATTACAAAGAGAGAGTGTGAGAGGACTCAAGCTTTCAATTTGTTTCCTACGTTTGGAAAATTGTTGATAATTACAGGTGTGATTGTGCCAAATTCACTTTTTCATTTTTCCTCTCTGCAAGGTTTACTTGAGGTGCTTTGCATGTGGGAATGAGCTTTGCACAAAAATGGAATAGAAAAAGGACTGGAATAATTTTCGCAAGTGTAAAGGGTGTGTTGCAATGGAACGTGTGTGAGAGGAGGAAATGATAATAATAGAGTTGACTTCATATATACTATATGTTTTACTAAAATGTTTACTACTTGAGAGGAGAGTTGCATCCTGAGAATTTTTCTTGTTGCAACTGCAACAGATACCATCTTAAGCGAACTTGTCCAGGGAAGTGGTTGCTTTGTTTTAGTGCAGATTATATTACACTAACTACGTGAGTAAAATGAAATCCACTTTTGCATCACTAAAACTTATCAAGATAGAGAGTTGGACTATCACAACAACGAAACTTGAACAAAAAACTTTTGACAGCTTCCAAATAATATAAAGATAGAGGGTAGCCATACATACCTACATTTTTATCATTTTTTCTCTCCCTGGTTGCATCACCCTCTAAAAGAGTCTTTCATGGAAATACATTAGCTCAAAAAAATACATGCTAATCCTTGTTTCACCAGAGGAAAATAGGTAATAAAGTAATTTCTGTCTATCATTCATTCACTCACCCTCTCAAACACTTTGTAAGTGTAAAGGAATTCTTAATAGATGATACAGAGGAAATTCCAGTCTTTTTAGCTCAAGCCCTACAACATGGGTTGTATGGATGGAAATAAATCCTTTTTTATCTCAATTCCACACTTTTCTCAAAAGTATAATGATTCGAGGATGATGAGTCATGAATCATGACCATCCTCTTAGGCACATACATGAAATGGTGAGAGAGAAAAAGTTCTACAAGTAACTATACTACAATTTTTTGAATTGTTTTGTCCATGTTCAAACTTTTTCTTGGAAGTTCAAGGAATATCTTTGCCTCTGGATAGCTCTCTGATTTCGTCAGTTGTGTTGGGCAAAGGATCCTTTTTCATGAGAGGGTTATAAGAGAGGAATTACTTTTTATGAATTTATTGCACTCCTCGCTAAACAAGGGATTTTCGCCAAATGATTATCCTATGAAGTTTACGGAGGTTTTCCTCTCATCCCCTTCTTATTACTTCATGCTTGAGCTCTCTTGACGAAACCATTTTTTTGCAAGAAAATTTATACAAACTGCAAAGGTGTTTTCTTCAAGAGAAGGGGAGCAGGTTTAAAGGAGAGGAAACGAATTGTTTTTGAATGCTTTGGTTACATAAAGAATATAAAAAAGCACGTCATGCAAATCCCCCCTGGTGTATAAACCCTTTGCATTCATTTTAATACAATACAATTTCGCAACTCTGCTCCACATAAAAACCTCCACATGAAATAGTTGAGGATGTTGATGATGCTTGAAAGGAAACTATATTTCCTTTCCGAGAATCAAACCTGCATTAGCGGAAAAAAATCAAGGGAAACTTGTGATGACCCAATGAGCAACAAGATGTTGTCTACAGACGGGATTTTTGCTATTTGTGAGTTATTTAATATAGAGCAATTATTGTAATTTTTCCGTTAACGAAAGGTAGAAATTAGTTGGTTAGCTATTTTCCAGCTCCCACCCATGCTGTCATTTTATTAGCTGTCTTCGTCATTGTTACAGAGGGGTGCAATGTTATTAAGACTTTTTTTTACATTTTTCTTTTACCATCTCTCCATCCAGTCTGACTGTCTGGAAGAAAGGGAAACACTGTGAATGAAAAGTGCACATGTTATCTTCCAATTTTTACGACGTCTAATATTTTTTTATATTTTTTACACAAGCAATGTAATTCTTGCCACTTCATGACTCTGAATTTGTTAATGTACTTAGCAGCGCTACCAATATCCATGGAAATTTGTTAAACAAGAGAGAACGTTTTTTCTCCTGTCATAAATGTATACTTTACGAGGATGATTTTTCCATCCTCCCTCATGTGTCAACTTCAACTTGTTACAAGATCTGATCCTCATCTTGGAATGGAACACCAGGTGCGTTTAAAATATATATCCTTTGGGTTTTATGCACTTTACAATTATCACAACAAGAATGTGCGTAATGTATATTCATAAAAAAATCTCTCTCCTCTTCCTCCTCCTACTTTTTTCTTCTTCATCATATCACCCTCTTGTTGTCCACTGTCAGGCAAATAAAATAAAAACTACTTTTTTCTTAAAAACCATCCCATGAAAACAGACCCTTTGGCAATATGGAACCTTCGTCTCAAAGAGATATTATGATGGTCACTAAAGGAAACTATTACCTACACTCTACCTTTTGCAGCTCTTGAAAAATGTTTAAATGGTTTGTAAACTTTGAGCAAATATTGTGTACATGAAAACCACCTCTTGACAAAACATCCAGTTTGAAAAGTAAGAAAAAATATAAAAACACAACGCTTGGACTTTCCATTCCCCGTGGTCGTCGAAGCTGGATGCAAGTCTGGTTTAGAAGACCTGCGGTTATCTACAAAATTCATCTAATTCCTGCATCTTGTGGCCATTTGATTTGCATTCATTTCATCGGTGACGCGACGCAAGGGAAGGATAAAAAGTAAAATAGTCGAGACAGGAGAAGAGTGCAATAAAAAGGATGACACGCACCATCTCTTCCCTCTAGTATAAATCTTGTTTAATCTACGCATTCCCATTTACCTACTCACATTTCACAAAATCTTGTTTCTAATAGTTCCACAATAATTTCCTAAACGAAGCTGGGCAGAGCCCTTTTGAGAATGAGTATTCCAATTAGGAAATTACTTTGTAATATATAACCTCAGCTTGTGGTTGCCCTTGAATGTAAACAAATAAGAGGGATGTAAAATATTATATAACTGATTAAAAGGAAAGTGTGCCCAAAATCCTGGCCTATTAGGTTCCCATGTAAAAAAATATTTCGAGGAGGTGAAAAAAAACGACTTGTTCTGGCATGACTTGAACGTCCAGTCTGAAGATTGTTTTTGGGAAAATATTGTTAAAGAAGGTTTCAACATGAAGAAGATTTTTTTAATATTCTTCTCTGCTCCTTCCTCTCATTTAGTAATGTACGAGAAAACAAAATAAATTGAACAAAAAGCCATTAAGATTTTTAGCTACTCATTGTTTTGGATTCAAGCCGAGGGCATAGCACACTCGTTGATTTCATTGAGGAAATTTTTGCTGAATCAAATGAAAGGGATATTTGTCAATTTTATTTGTCATCTGATCAACTTCCAGTGTTGAGATTACTTTGTTTGTAGGGATTTATGTGAAGGGATGAAAATGATACTTTTTATTTCAACTTTTTGTTCAAAGCCAGGTTTGAAGATTTTTTTTCTTTGTATATTTTTATATAAATATAGTGGAGTTGTTAATCCGTCAGATGGTAAACAAGACGGGATTATTATTATTTAGTATCATTTCTCACAACTTGTGAGAATGTCATAATAACCGTGTTACATCACACATCCATATTTTCTTTTTCTTTCTCTCTCAACATGAATGAAAAGCAATTCCTTGCACCTTGACACACCTCGCCAATCATTTAGAACCTTTATAAAAATTCGTTATTACTTTTACAACTTACAAAATACTCTTCACACTTCTCCCCCTCAAACCCAAGAGGAATACTATGTAGTTAGCAGAGTTGACAACTAAAAGATTGAAGATTTAAAGACTTTTGTGAAGTTGAATGAAGAGGATGTGACACGTTAGGATTTACACTCTTGAAAATTTACTCTCTGAGTATAGAAGCACAATAGAGGTTTCAACAGTATTATATCTTCATTTTCCATTATGTAAACACTAACTGTTATTTTAATGCACGGGCATATTTTTATTCACCTTTTCATCCTGTCATCAAAAATCCTCTTAAATGAAAAATAAGCATTTAGATTGACTATCATTCTCCAAAAGCTCCCCTGCCAGTTAGGCTATTTTACTCAATGGGATAATAACATTATTAAAGTTGTAGCCAGCTCACAGCAAGGTTGCTGCGTCATAAAACGTATTTATTAATCATTAAAATTATTTTTGTAAAGATTTTGCTTCTTCAAAAAAATGAATTTCAATATGCACTCAACTTTTTATTTGATTAATGAATTATATGCATATATTTGGGATTTTATACAAAAAAGTGTTTACTTTCCCATCCCTCCTACCTTCATTCTTATCTGTTTAGCAGTTCACAAGACAGGAAAGGGGTGAGGGTTAGAAAAAGAGAATTTTGACAAACCATCCCTAATGAACATTATGTAATGTCACGAGCACAACTGTACTCGGTGAATTAACCATCAGAGAAGAAAAAACTTCACACTTTTCGCTAATCAGATGATGACTACTTGACAGTTTCAAAATATTCTAGAACCAACATGAAAATAAATTGACATGGGTAATGATAATCATCATCATTATCCTCTCCACTGACATAATATTGGGGAACACTACTCTTTTATAAAATGACATACAATCCCATTCCCACTTGTTTCCAATGTGCGGCAAGCAAAAACACAGCTACTGGGCAAGGTGGTAGGTTTTCAAGTGATTTTTGACAGAGTGCATTTCATATTCATTACAGGATTATATGATTGCTTTTCAGGATTAATGATGTGGTTTGCGTTTGATGAGATGACTAAAGAAAAATACTTGAAAGATAGAAAGGTACTTTTTATTGGAAAAATCATATATCAACCTGAGACACCCATGTTTCTCAATTTTTTCTCTGTTTTTTCTCAATAATTTGCCCATTTTTTTTCACCCTCCGAGTACAATCCTTTCCCAACCTATTCTCGTCCGATCACCTTTCCGTGGAGGGTGAAAAGAAGCAATATTTTTTATTCCGTTTTGAGATGCATCAAAAACAAAAGTGAATTTGATTTTTACCCTTATCCCTTTGAGTAATATATAGAATACTCAAACACGGAAGCTATATCTGACGGATGGATAGATCGAAAGGATACAGGAGAAAAACGGGGTTTCAGAGTTACTCATACATTTCATCAAAAATGAAGAAACCAGTGAGGTATGAATACATTGTGATGTGGTTTTAACTCAAAATCTTCATCTTTTCTCACCTCTCTCTACGCAATAAACAATAGCCATCATTAACGCCATAAGAGAGGAGGAGCATTGTCTACAATAACCCTGTGTGAGGTTTACAACCTGCTCTAATAACTATTGCACAATACCTTACTCTTTTATTGAGTGTTTCCATTTTTTCCTAAAAATTTCTAACATCAACTCGGACATCATGTGGTGGGCTATGAAAGGAAGCCAGGTATATATATATGAAACTAACAAGATTTTTTTCCCTTCAAATTCCACAAAATTATGATTATGACCACACCACATCTCTTACCCCGACCTTAGGGTCTTTTCCCTTTCAACTTGAACACGAAGCTGGTATCGTTCACGCGACTGAGAAAAATGAAAAGACAGCTAAGCATTTTTCTCTTAAAATTCACGATTTACAGTTTTGATAATAAACTCAACATAGCATATTACTTTTATTATATAATTTCCACCATCTCCTCAAATGCTCCTCCTCATGGAGAAAATATAGGAGGAAAAACCTGAGGAAAAAACAATATATTGCAATTCTCTAGAAGGATATCAAGAGATGAGATGATAATACAGATAATCAAGAAGCCATGATCAAGTCGTCGTTAGCACCAAGCCATTCTTCCTCAACAACTTTTCCTTCTTCCGAGAATGAGATAGCTATAAAAATTAAATAGTGATTGGAGAATACAGCTATGGTGGTATGTGTGTGTGTGTGTGTGTGTGCTGCCATTCGGAAAAAAATCTCTTCCACGCAGGAATCCACAAGGGAGGGTTTTTCATGAAATCCTTAAAGAATCTACATAAAACACCTGCAGTTATTCTATAAGCTTATAGCTCAACCAGGCATAAAACGGCAAAAGTAAAGATGATCATGTGCGTATCCGTGTATGTAATCTACGTTAAAAGTTCATTTGTGCATTGTGTCTCTCTCATAAGAAAAAAAAGTGGTCGTGGTGATGTGAGGTTTGGGAGTTTTTTCTTCATAGTTTATCTTGTGAGTTCCCTATTCTTTACTTGTTATCACTGCACCATACAAAAATAAAAGAGTAGAGTGCAAAAAGAAGGCTGTTTATGTGAATAAGAGGGAAAAAATCCCACTAAGCCTTCTAATAAACCCTCTTTCCTTAGAACTTGATAAATTTTAAATTATATTAGATCCTCAAACAACACAAGGATGTTATAGGTGAGGGTGCATTCGTGTAGGTAGATGTATCAACTGAACTGAACGAAAATCCACTTTTCACGTAATCATCATCATCTCGTCATATGAATGAGCCTTAGTGATTTTTTTATACTTGTAGCCCTCCAATATTGTTCAGTTGGAGCAAGTGAATTTTCTAGTTTTCTTGCTTGCACACACAAAACATACATGTATGCAATAATTTGGTTGTTTGCGAGATGATGATGATGTTTTTTTTTCAAGTGTACGTGAACAACGTAGAGTGGATACTACCTATTTTATGAAAGTATGCTATTACTTTATTATGAAAAAGTTACTTAAAATTACTCCACGATACACGAGATGAGCTGCGGAAATGCTCTTTTGCACAGAATTTTGACCTTGGTTCCTCCACCACCACACGAGCAGCAGTTATTTTCTGCAAGGGAAATAATATTTAAAAGAGAGGGCTCGCTTACTCATTATAAAAGATATGTCGGCCCATACCTACCCGTGCATGTTGGGCTGTAGGGTGTGCTAAGAAATGAACAAGTTTATTTGTAAAAATTGCTTAAAATGGGATTTTTATACAACTTCATTTTTCCCTTTAGTCTTCATCCCTCAAAAGATGAAGCTGATATGTATAGGTATGGTTGGGAGAATACTCAAACTTTGTAAATTACTTTCTTCCATTCTGTATCATTTTTTTCTCTCTCTCTCTCCAAACGTACATGTGTTGGGTAATGGACAAGTGAGAAATTTAATCCTTTCATCTTTCATTGTTACTAATTGAAAATATGGGTTTTAGGATTTTTATTTTAGATTCTGGCTAAGGCTCTCAGCTGCAAATGAAAAGGAAAGGGGATGTAAACTACATAACCGCTATATTACAAAACGGACTCTTCCGTATTGTTACATGAGTTGGTCCACTCATCAAACATAAATCTTTTACAATTCAGCTACATTTGATCGAGTTTTTTAATAAAATTGAAGATGGAAGGTTGCCAACAGGTAAAATATTTTATCTAGAAAAAACTTTAGAGAACTCTCACTCGTTGAAGACTCAATTTTTCTAATGTTGTCATTAGCTCAAAGTACAGTTATTTTGGTGGAGATTTTTTATTTTTTATATCTTCGGAAGTTGAAAAGAAAAAAGCTTCCTTCATCAAGGCTCAAAAATAAATCATAGAGTTTATGAAGGTATTAAGAATAATGTATTTTTTGAGGATTGATTGCCAGGGTGGAATAAACTTTAAAACGTATTGTTTTTTGTACTCGAACACTCCTCAATTCCCAACCTCTTGGAAAATAGATGATTATTAGACTAATAACAAGTTTTTTCTCTACCTGCATAAGGTGATTAAAATAGAAAACTGGAACTGGCCACAAATACATAGAATACTTTTTATTGATTGGATTATCTCAAAAATCATTCTTGTTTCACTCCCAATTTTTTTCCCTTTCCTTACGTCATCAAATCATATTTTGAGTATTTCTTGTTTGACTTGTATCCCTACCGGTGAATGCCAACTAGCAGTGGGGTGGTATTTGTGTGCAGTGAGAAAATTACTAAATCCAAATTCCACCCTTGATTATCCATCATCATCTTCATCATCATCACAAGGATTTTTGCACTGGCTCCGATTATTATTTATGCGAGTTGGAGCACCCTGACTGGATTCATTATCTTGGATAAAAGCCCGGCTCCCGAGTTAACTAACAAACATGATTATTTTCCAAGAGGAAACTCAACTCCTAGCTTATTTTTTTCCCAATTTCTTCAACCTCAAAGTATCCTTGTCAAATGGAAAGTAGAATAAAACCAAACTTACACATTACACTCATCCCATTCCACACCAAAGAGAGTTCACTAGTCTGAAAATGAAGAGGAAAAAAACGCATGCGCAGAATAAAAAGGAATGCTGAAGAAGGAAAGAAAAAAAAACTTCTCTATATTTTGGTTGAATGGCCATCAATTTACTATTCCTACACAGTCTGATGATCATTAATAAATATAAAAAACTAAGTTATCATTATGATTGCACCAAGATTACAGATTATCTCTTACTTCACCATTTTACACAAAGACAAGGTGGTTACCTTTCTCATCCTACTCATTTTCATCCCTTTTGCCGGGCATAATAATAGCATGATTTGAAGAGAAAAAACATGCCTAAATGCTAAAGCTAAACTTGGTCAAAAATAATATACACTTATGCAGGTAATTCTCAAGAGTGTATATTGCACATCTCATCCCATTGCTAATTGTTTTACCTCCATGGTTTACTTAGCAGATTAAAAAAGTAAATAAAATCAATGAGCAAAAGAAAAGTGAATCCCGATAGGTTAGAGTCCTCTTGCAAGTTTAAAAATATGAATGGGCATGAAGCGAAAACCTCTTAAAAATGCAATCATCTCAAAAGCAAGAGAAGGATTGAGGTTAGAAGAATAATGAATAGAATCTCATCTTCCTTTGGTGCATATGAATATTTAAAAAAAATGTGTTCTTAGTAATATTTATAGTGTAGTAAACATGTACTCATAATTATCATCAAGATGACGCTATGCTAATCTGTCTTTTAGTCTAATGTGCAATGACCTGGTTATTATAACATAATTACAGTTTTTTTCCCTTTTCATCCTGTCAGTGGAATTGTGAGCGTTATAAACTTAAAATAAATAATAGCTATATAGTCATGTACCAATTGAAATGCATGACTTGACGGCCGTTAAAAAGACTGTGAGTTGAGAAGGGGGAACAAGACACATGTTGAAAGTTTCAATCGACCTTGCTCACACAAGGAAAGAAGATGATGACATTCGACGACGTCGTCAGCCTAAACGTTTTTGTTTAACGGGAGCAGTGTCTGCTTCATAGTCAATTTCAAAATTGTCTGTTTACATTCTTCTCTCTGGAAGTTCCGTGACTGGACGTCATAAAGCTTTTCGGTGGACTGCGTAACCATAATACCCCAAACGTAATACAGTTTTTGTCATAGTTTTTCTGAGAATGTTACAGGAACACAATGCAATGGGAAAAATTAAAGGTGATTGCATAACAAGCTAAAAGATTAGGGATCTGAGTTTTGAGATGGTTTTCACAAAAGATTCATATTTTTTCTCAAAATTACGGGAGATTTCTCCACGCTTCAACTTTTCCTATATGGATGGAAGCGTTTAATGTGTAAATTGCCTTGTGTCTCTTTTTAACTGTCAGAGCTGAGAGGAAACTGCATTTGAGCGTTTTTTGCATTTTACGCTCTCATCGAAAATTGCCCTATTCAAAACTAAAATCTCTTATTTTTCGCGGATGTTGAACACACACAAAACCTTTTTTTTCTAAAGTGATCAATGAAATTTGTGCAGGTTCGTCATTTTCTTGTCTTTTTCCTCCGTCAACATAAATCCTTCTTCTGGATCTCAGCTCAGCAGGGGAGGAGGAAAACAGAAGGGAAATCAAAGCGTGCCGAATAAAACAGTGACAGTAACACAGCCTCCACTGATGATCAACCACAGAGACAGTTTTTTTCTGGTTTACTTCCTAAAAAACTGCATATTATGTAATCTCGTCAATTCTCCTGCTGTTGACAACAGGTTCACTGACGGAACTGAAAGGTGTTTTGTTTTTTATACAGTTTTCTTCTTCTTTTTCTTGTATACAAATATTTAAAATGAATTCTTCTCTAAAAGTTATACGACTCATTTCCATTACTTGAATGTCATCGAACAAGTCATCATTAATTTCTTTACACGCCTGGATATCCTATCTGATTCAAATGAAGAAAAATACAAGGGGATCATCCTCATCATCTTTATCCCGTCGTCATTATCCCGTGTACCAGGAAAATAATGACAAGTGGAATGAAATATTTCCGTATGTTCTTACATCCCCTAAAACTCGCTCATCCTCAATGAATCAATCGAAACAATCATCGTAAAATCGGTTGATTTGAAAGCCACAAAAAAATCCTCTCCGTCTTACTCTGGGCTTCTAATGAATTTACTTGGTTGCTACCTATCAGCTGTAAAGGTATGTATATTGAAGATAAGGAAGATTGAAAGACTGAAAGTGAAAATGTTTTTTTTCTCTCTCTCTTTCTCTCTCATTCTCCATTGATTTTCATGAATCAACATCAACCATCTGTAAAAGGCTTGCATGCTCGTATTTTTCTTCTTCTATGCATATGAAAATCATCAAAACACGCATGCTCTCAGGTGAGATGACGTTTTGAAGGGAAAAGGGAAGCTTGAGATGAGGACAAATAGCTTTACAAGAGATTTCTGTGGGTTTGCCGTCACACGTTGAGAAAAATATATAAAGAAAACAGAGAGTTAACTCAGTCAGCTTGCTAACTCTTCATAGCTATGAATGAATATTCCATTCATGTAAATATTTTCTCCTTTTTAATTCCCAATTGTCTTGGCAGAGTTACGTTGTCCACTTTTTTTTGGGGTGATGTCATATAATGGAAAATATTAATAGGAAGTATTTTTTAAAATATATCTATTCTCTTCCTACCTGTTCCCATGGCGATGTTGATGCCATGTACAGCATGTACTCCAACTCAAAATCCTAATATTTCCTTTAGGTTTTGTAGCGCACACAATCCAAAATTTTGAATCACACTTGACACTCAAATAAATGCAAAAAAATGCGAAACAATTTTTTTTTCGAGGAAATTCCTCGTCGTCAATATTTCACGGACCCACTATCAATTTCCGTATTTCTCTAGAATAATTATTCACCACAAAAATTTTTTTCTCTTTTTTCTCTATTCTCTGCTAAAACTGTCACAACACTTAAGACCCTCGCCAAAAAACACAAACACCGGGTCACACACTAAAAAAAGCTCATAAGATTTGTAAACAGACAAACCTCTGCATTCTCTTTAATCATATTTCCTGTTAGCTAATTTGAATGAATTTGTATATATATATCGTCGTGATTCGCAAATCTTATACACTCGTCGCTATTTTGTAAAAAATGGGAAAACTTGTAAGATATTTCAACAAAACAAAGAGGACTACACTGAGTGCTCTCCTGTTCTGCTCAGCAGCTAGTAGCTAACTAACTTGAAACTCCTTTGAAAACCCTTTACTCTTCAATCAAACCTCGTTCCTGTGATCGTCTCATATACTCACTATTACGAATTCTCCTTAAGAGGCTAGATACACACATTTTTCAAGACGAGAGAGCTTGGCGAGTATCATGAAAGGATTCGTCATCCCATTATCAGCAAAGGTACCTTCTACTTTGCACTCTCAACAATGTACAATCCAAAACATTACGTAGTCAAGCTTTTTCATATATGCTTGTTCACTATCTCCTCGTCTTTTTTAGTTACCTTAGCTCACCTTCCTCATGCAGTTTGTATTGCAATCATACAGTTTTACTTTGAGAAACCTCACCACCTCCATTTCTGAACAGGAGTCATTTCTCGAGACTTGTTCTGCAATCCACATAGTATGGAGGAGCTTTGAAAAATAAATATAAAAAGAGAATTGCAAGACGCAAGAGATACGTAATATTGTAGGTTCAGCATCATAGATAGCAACCCTTTGCTTTTTCTTACCTTGGAATACAACAATCGAAAGATGCAAGAGTGAGGGTATTGTTGCATACGTAAAAGTCTGTGTACAGGAAGCGAGTCCCACCTGTAAGATTCCTTATAGCATTCTCTCTCCTTATTTTTTTTCTTCCTTTTGCCATAAGCTGTCCTCTTAAGAGTTGAATGGTGATGCCGCTCCTCTCTCTCTCTCTAGCCTTTTGCATCTTTTACAATAGTATCCCTCCCTAAGTCCGTTTTCAACCCTTGTCTTGTCTCTTGCGGGAAAATGTGCATAGGCAGCACACACACACACACAGTTATATCATGAAATGGAAGGAAAGGTGGTTGAGTGTTTCGTTCATTTTTCGAGAATGCATTTCACATCCCTCTCATCCTTCTCTGCTTCCTTTCTGCATCATCAAAATTACATGAGCCTTCTCTATCACAGATCACCATCATCATTTCTCCTCGTCAGACATATGGCAGATCTCTGTTTTCCTACAAGCCGTGTGTGGCTATGTGGGGAAAGGGTTTTTAAAAAGAGGAAATTATGTATCTAAAGGCCATTTCCTACAGTGTAAAATCTTTTCTTCTTCTAAAAATATTACATTGTGAAGCTCATGCTAGCTTGTTAAATTGTTTATCCTGCTATTTCCTCGAAACAGGTAGCATATGCGGGCTCAATGGGAAAAATTGAAATGTTGGATGATATAGAGCAATTTTTGACATGACATTTATAATCTTTCATATTTTTCCATGGGAGTCTCTCGAAGAAATGTATGTTTTTGTTGATTTACAAACATGCAAAAGTACACAAGGATGGTGGTATAGTTTGTAAAAACGTATTTCTCCTCGAACATATTTAGTCAATCTTATAGCAACTCAGAGTTTACTATGGACGTGCAGTAAAGAGACTCACAGTTGAAATTCTCGATTCCCATCTTTAGTAACTTGCCTTTTGGCGTTCTCCCTCAGAATCGAGAAAGAAACTAAAGGAGTTGTTATGCTGTAATAAGCAATTTGCTTTTAAAGGTAACTACCCTCTCCTCTCTCTCTCTCTCTTGAACGTATTTTTGCTCAGTTTGCTCTTCTTACTCGTGTTAGAGATTCGTGAAAAAATATTATTGTTACGCTAAAAAGCTACTCATTTTGAAGAAAAAGAGTTGTATCTTATGAAGTAACTATAGCACCTTCCTGCTTGAAAAAATCAGTTTTTGTATAAGCGAATTTAGTAAATGTGCATCTGAAAGAGAGACAGGAGAGATGCAAGCCCACGAGTCCTTTATCCCCTTCTCTTATGCCCATTTTAAGACTTTGCTAATGGTCACATGAGAATTTTTTGGAGTTGTAGTGAGGTCCAACTTCTTCTCTTGTGGAGTGTTGCTACACAAACAAAAAAGTTATGATTAATCTTAAACATTCCCATCTCAACACGGTCATCATCTGAGGATAGTTTAGCAGTTGTAAAAAATCACCACTAAGTTTTCAAATAAAAGTAGGGGAAAAAATGGTTATAATATTTGAAAAAATGGCACGCAGTTTACAGGGGCTCAAGAGGGAATCAAATTCTCCAGAATTTGTTTTTGGAAATAAGTCCAAAACCACTGGAGGCATTCACCTGACAAGGATATTAAAGGAAAATTGCATCTTTCCAGCCCTTACGTCATTTCAAGAAGATCGTGCAAAGGGGAAGCTGACATTGAGCAGTTTTCGTTTAATCGCTCTAGGGATTATTGGCAGTAGAGCAAGGAACTAGGAAACGATTTATCATCTTTCCAGAAAACGCGTTTTTGATTGACGACTTGGTTGAGAAGTTGTGGTATTGTAACTTGGGGATAATATAAGAGGAGGATGATGGGTGATGTTTGTGCAGGGTGCATGTAGCAACCTTTTTCAAGAGAAGAGGTTTGCAGGTAACCTTGGCTTTATCATCATCAGCATCTTAGTGCGCCGAGACACTCGCATATTTTTCTTATTCCTCTTTAGGGTAAAAAAATTATGCAAAGAGTTCTCTCACTCTGGTCACTCTCCTCTCTCCATGTCCGCATGTTCGACAGACACATCATTCTTTTCTACATTTATGCATAATATTTTTCCTGATTGTTTCTCATTTGCATGTCAATATTATTGCAGGTGAAGGAAGCGTGGAGAGAGAGAGAGAGAGAGAGAGAGAGAAGCAGAAAGAGAAAAAATCGACTTATGGTCTTTCGCTCATAAACCAGTCATTGGTTTAACGCACTTTTGTATGCATATTTTCTCCCAAGGAAAAATACCAACGATTTTTATAATTCCAATCAGGCCTGTTAACATCCTGGAGGTAAATTTTTTGAAAGAAGGAGGAGTCAATAAACACTCAGCATGTAAGAAGTAACGGATCGGAGGGAAAAACAATACTTTTAATAAAGATGCTCTGAGCTGAAGAAAAATGGAAAAAAAATTGCTGGATTTTTTCTTCTTACCATTCTTTGTTCTTTTTCTACCTACAAGGAACATTTTTTCTGCAAAGGTAACCAACCTGGCGTTACCTTTAATCCCTTTCACTTTCCGTTCATGGATAAAACGTGGGCTGCCCAGTTGAGAGGTGGTAGTTTACAAATGAAAAGTAAGTGGCTATTAGGGACAAGGTAGACGCATGGAAAATGCATATTATTTAGTTATTCAACTATGTAATTTTTAGCATAGAATATTTTTGGGTAAAACAAAGGATTTTTTTGTGTAGATATATATTTTTTCTTTAGTGAAAACTCTAATTTTATTTTGAACATGGTTAGAGGACAAATCACTCAAAGATTTTAACTAGAAAGGAAAAGAGAATACAGACATGTTTAGCAACGTAAGTCATTGCTTCCTTTACAGATGATTTGCATGACTGAAGCAATTGCGACGAGAGAAGAAAAAAAGTGTGTAGAAAATTGGGATCGTTAAACGAACATGGATGGAGTTTACGAGAGAAAATTACGTAATGTTAATATTACGCATAAAAAGCATGGACAAGTGGGCAGTAAACTTTTTTTATTCTTCCCGAACCCAACTCGTTATTTCCTGTTTAAACATTTAAATATTTCCCCTCCCGATAAACACCCGTCATTATCTAGCACACAAAAGATCTTTAAAGTTGTTTGTGCTCAAAAGTGGTGCAAAATGACTCAATTTTTTTAACACACCTGCAAAATCACCTCAAATACTTGAAACTCTTGTTAACTGCATTTGAGTCATGATTAAAGTAAATATATTTTCTTATGCAATTCAAGTTTTTATACAGCCTTACAAATCCCCGTAATCAACAAGCCGGGTTTCTTTATTAAAAATGGTAATGACGGTAAGTGTCTCAAAATTCATAGAATTTATCACGCCCTCGCTGCCGTTTTCTTCAGAAAATCATCACAATTAAGGGGATATCCTTTTTGCAAGAAGGACGCCCCACTAATGAGATGCGGATTGATGAGAGAAGGTGAAAAATTGAAAACGATCTTATCCCCAGATTCACGACAAAAAAATGTTCCTCCCAGTGGATAGAAAGCTACAGATAAGCCAGCAAAATCTACTTGTTTTCCATATTTTTGCCAGTTTCCCCATAGAAATAAAATAGGAGAGGAAATATTATATTGGGAAAATGTGAAGATTCATGCTAAATTATCAACTCAATTTTTTCTCTGCGTGTAGCTTATTAGCATTGTTTTTTGTTGTTTCTACGAGGGTGTCGGTGAATCCGTGTTTGTTTCACTGATTGTGTGAGATGCAGTATATAAAAAACGCTTCATCTTTCATTTTCACATTCACGCCATGTGGACACAAGAGGGAAGTAATATTTTGTTTCTCAGAGCCGACAACTTGTTCCCTATCAACATGTTTATGAGGTGGATGTACATTTAGGAATTGTAAAATACGACCATTTCCCCGTTTTGTTCCCAATCATGAATGTTGTTTTTTGCGTGTTGCAACTTTTATTCAAACATGTGAACATTCCCCTTGCGTCGATACATCTGTCCAAGTTTTTAAATTAAAGTGTAGAAGATTCAATAAATCAGCAAAGTTGCAATATGCATGCTCACCAGGGCGCAAACCAAACATGAGAGTTTTTAGAGATTTCGTAAAATAAAGAGTTGAGACAAAAAGGGTGAAAAAGGTGAGTGAGCTTTTGTGTTTGGAATGAATCATATATCCCTTATTGAAACAAAAGGTTGAGCCTCGAACAACGCAATTTTCACAGGTCAAGGCTAAAAAATTAGAGAAGAAGGTGAAAAGCCGAAATTACCTTTGCATGCGATTGCGACTCATACTGAAAACACGTAAAAATTTCAAGGAAATTGATCATTTCACACGGACAGTTCAAAAAGATCCGAGAGGTGGTAAAAAGGTTCAAACGCAGTGTCTAGCCAATTTCTCGCTTGGGATACGAGAGTCACGACATTCAACACATGCTTTTCTGGATATATGAAACATGCTAAAGTACTCGAGTATAATCAAATGGAGTTGCTCTCACCACAAGGAAATGTTTTGCGGTGGTGAAGAAAAAAACGTTTCTTTTCCGTCAACTCAAATTTCCTAATGGATGTTCACGACTTACAGTTTTTTCTAGGAGGGTACACACAGTTTTAAAAAATCCAAATATATGATATTATTAGGAGAGAGTATAAGCTGTTTTTGAATCTGTATAACAAGTTAAACTAACTGTGAGACTGAATGCGGAAACGTGAGCACAAATCCTTGCTCCACATGAGCCATTCCATTCACTTTGTGTGGAGGAGTATCCTGGGAAAAAAGTCAGGATAAACTATTTTTTTTGTTTTCAGGTAAAATCCTAAAAGAATTTTATATCTTTTACGTCACTTTATGTCACCAACCAGTCACTAGTACTGTTAATGTGGTGAGCTCTAATAAGATTAGAGACAAATTTAGCAGAAGAAGAAGAAAAAAAACACAGAAAAATCATGTTGTAAAAAAATCGCAGAATCATGCGTACATTTCATTTTTATAATGTTAGCCACCCTTGTTTTGAAATCGTCATGAAAATTAAGCTTCTCAAGTAAAAGCACATGAACGTGACATTGAGAATATTTTCTTGGTCTGGGTCAATGTCAATTTTGAGTTTTATCAATGATAAAAGATTACATGAGTGATAATGTGGATTTTCATTTCCTCATTGAAATATGCTCAAAAATATCCCTGTGGTTTTCCACTCTTGAGAGAAGCTCACATCAACGAAAGGGAAATTATTAGTGATTTGTATGAGTATTCACGCAAAGGATTGATTTTCCTGGGATAATTGCTCAAAAATTTAATACTTTTGTGGTTGTCGTGGGTAATCAATCCTATATTCTCTGACAGTGTCACCATCCAATATCCCTTCGTTTCATATAGGAAAAATGTATAAGAGCTTTACGCGAGAAAAAACCTTCAGTCATGCTCTATGATTGCTTCTGGCTAAGTTTTTTTTGAAGAAGATACCCATCCAAACATCTTGAATGCCAATATCTTATAAATCATGTTTACGCTATTATTATTATTTTACACATTTCCTAATTCTATTCTTAACTCTCTCGTCGAAAATTGTTGCTTGAAATACATGCATATATTTCTCTGATGAAAAATTGCCAGCGTGTTAGGATTAACTGAAAAAACACGAAAATATCAATTTCTACAGAAAGAGAGAAAAAATTGAGATTCACTGAGGAGAAAAAAAATTGACAAGCAATTAAGCTCGTGATTGACGAATGATTAACAAGATAATATCTGAATGATGTACAAGTCACAATTACAACATTCCTCTTCTCGGACCATCTGCTCATTGTTGTTTCCTGAACACACGACATTATCCCAATAAAGTATTACAAGACTCATCATCACATATGTGTGCTTCTTCATTGTCTAAATTTTTAAACCTTTTATAGAGGGAAATTTCCAAGGGATTTGACATTGGCTTCTGTATCTAATCCCTTATTTCCTCTAGTATTATACTCTCAATCACTCATTTTTCATGAATGAGCATGCAAATAAAAATATGAGAGAAGCAACGTGTGCACACTCTGTGATTCCTCATCCACCTCATCTTAAATTCTCTCTCTCTCTCTTCCGACTTAATGACGAGGAGAGTATTTATTTGTCGCGTTTTTCTCTCTTTTGCATCTTCATTACCACAACAGACTAAACACATATCCACTTGTTTGTGTCCCTAGCCGTGATGATGCTTTTTAAGGAAGGAAAATCATCATCATCTTTTGTACACGAGGATAATGACTAGGATGAACATGATGATTACGATATGTGTTTTGTGTCTTGAGCGAAACTCATACTCACCATGAGAGAAAAAATAAAACAATTGTCCTCTTTGAAATATTATTATTTCTAAGGTAAATGGAGACAATAGCATGTTACATTAAGATGTGAAGGGAGGACGACACATGTAATAGGAAGGGATTAATCTAATCAATTTAAATTGTTGATGTGGAATATTTAACTCTAGACAAATATTTGTTCGAATGATTTTTTCTATACCAGAGGTGGAAAGAGAAGGGTGATGTAATCCTCATTGTTTTTCCTTATGTTGACTGGAAAATTACGTGATAAATGCACTAATCCTCTCATTCTCTCGACCTTAGGTAAAGGCTACACTTGCTAATGTTGTTAATTACAGGTAGGTTGCAATCAAAGGGAAATTACTGTGATGACACAGTATTCGTCATGTTTTTAAACTTGTCCGTTATAAAAGATGATATTGAATCATAATGCAACTCATGACGCAGGGGTGTGGGCTTTAGTGTAAATTTGACAAATACGTATTGTCACATGAGACGGGAGAAGAGTTAAAGAAGAAAAATTGTCTATCAACGCAAGTGTAAACCCCTATGGCAAGGAGAATCTCTTAAGATAAATATGGAAGCTTTTTTAAAAAAAAATATTTTTATATTGGATTACACAAATATGTTTGCAATGATGGGATTGATTGAAGCGTCAAAATCATGATTTTGAAGATCTCATATTTTTTGAGGACCAAGCCTCCTCTTAGTATCTTTTTGACTGCACTACAGCGACAATGCAAACCGTCAAGTGGAGATGTTATTTTTGGGAAGAGAGGCAACTGGGAGTGAGCAGGAGGGAGAGATGACGATGACAAAAAGTGAAAGTGAAAGGTGAGTCCAAAATGTAAAGATAGATTATGTTTAGAGTTAAAGCTTCAGAAGCAAATGGACACTTTTCGAGAATATTAATGAGCACCATATAAAGTGCGAGAGTGCGTTGTTTTTACGATCTGTAGCCTAGTTGCTTTATATCATTTATCCCACCTTCTCTTCACCTCTTTGTAAAGAAAAAAAAAACTGCCCGGTTGTCGCCTTTTGGGAAATTGAGCGAGATTATAGATTTTATTTTTCGCCTTCAAAGTTGACAAGTTTTTTTTCTTTTCTTGGTGTCTATACACATTAGAGAGTTGATTATCGGATTTTTTTAGAGACAAGTTTTATTTTGAGAAGACGGTAAACGACATGTGGCTCAATTTAACAAGACGTTTGAGAGAAATGTAGTTTGGGAAACGGTTTTAATTAAGTATGCACTATGCAGTGCTAAACTAAAACTTGCTACAATTCCTCGGGTGAGAAGAGACAGGGAAAACCACGCTTGTAATTTGATCTTGAATTCCCTTCACTCATGAATAATTCAAGAGTTTTCAAAGGAGCGAAAGAATCATTTCATTATAAACTCACATTCATACTGCACGATTAGGCAAAATGTCTAGATAAAAACCAGGAATGTCCTCATTAACTACCTACCACAAACCAAGATGTCTGAAGGGAGGTGGAGCCCCATAAAAAATCTATCCTACGCACTAAGTCTTTGAAATCACTTGACGTTTTCCAAATGAGTATAATTTTTCCAAATACATGATTTACGTTGTCTAAATCTGATTTTGAATTTAATGCTATTGAAAGCGCCCAAGGGGACACCTACATGCATTCAAGAGGACAAGGGCTATCACCTTGATTCAGGTCTGTGAACAAAGGAAAAACGAAAATTTACAAGTGGCCCCTACACACCATCCGGTGAACGAGGTCAGAATAACGTTTTTCACAACTTCAACCAAGGACCAAATCCGCAATACTGCCTGAAGGGAGTCACATACCTTGCGACACATGAGTATATCGATGACATAACACTTAGAAAGGATCAAGGTTGTCGGGGAGGGATATATACACACTCTAAAAAATATACTTTCCTTTCACCGGGCCATTCTCTGTAATTTTTTTTCCTGGTTCCATATAACCAACCATTTTCGGGTTCATCAAACCACCAAAACCAGTGATTTTGTCGGATTGCTAAAAAGAGACTGGATTTGTGAGAAGAGTGAGAGGTGCATTTAGTCAAAGGAACAACCGGATCTTCGACCTGCACTTTTCGCTCTATTGTCCGTCGGCGGTCCCTCGCTCTACGTTGGTCAAAGGGCGTAGGTGTCAATATTATGTTTTCAGGAGAATGATGACAAGTATGGTGTTCTAAGCCATTTTTGGGGAAGCAGCTTTTTTTCTTATTCTCTGCCCATTCTCTGTCTATTGACTTTCAAAATGGTGAAATGAAAAGGTTCGCTTTGCATATATTCTTCTAAAAGCGACTAAATTATCGAGCGTGTGAGTGACTCTGTGTAGAGAATTGTGTGGACGTTTCCTCCTTTGCTACCTCAACCATGTTCACATTTTTCCTTGTAAAATTGTATGATTCAATAGAGTTCCCCTGAAAAGGCGACCATTTTCGTTTATGTGACGTTCACCCAATCTCTCTCGCTATGTCTCGTGTTTAAAGTTTATTCTTTCTGTAAAGGAACTTTTTTTTCAGCCATCCTTTCCCCCGTAAAACTTTCTGTCACTTGGAATCCCATCTCGAGTGGTATATCAAGTAGAAAGGATTGGCTGTGATTTTATGGTGAAACCCTAACCACCACTTTCATTCCCAGGTTTATCTAAGGTCATGCAGTCTTTTACAAGTTGTGCGGAACAGATTTCAATACCTACTCAAAACCCACTCATGTCGGCCCCAATCATGTAGTCATTTTTCATAAATGACTAATTTCTCTTGAAAAAAATATTCTCCATTGAGCTCCTTCTTGTGTGACAATAGGAGAAAAAAACGTTATAAAATCCTCAACCAATTACGATTTACCATTTGAGAAAAAAATTGCAGTTAGTCAAATCCTCTCTCATGCATTTTTAATTCGTTCATGGAATACTAAACAATTAACAAGACTCTCTTTTAATTTAATTTTTTCAGATAAGGAAACAATAGGCTTTTTGTAAAAAAAAATATTCACCAGATGACACATGTTTGACAGGTGAATAAAACGTTTGAGCAAAACATACTACATGACACTACAAATTCTCAAACTCCCGACAAAACCCCATCTGACATTAACAAAATCCTCGTATTGTTCTCCCTTTTGAGATACAGTGTGAGAAAAAAAGACACTTGGATTGATTGAGTTGTGAGGGGGTGACTTGAATGAAGGATTTATGCTACTTTTTTTGGACATGGTGATAATAACTATATGTGATCATAATTTCTCAATGCATATTCCATCATTTAATTGGAAAGGATCATTTTAAAAAATACAATCTCTCTCTCTCTCTCTCTCTTGTCCACTTATAATATATCAATTTTGTATAACTGTACGGTGCACTGAAGATGATCACATTGTGACGATGATGATGATTAGTGACCTTGTAAAGTACTCAAATCCATGGTAAATTTCGTCGATAGAAGATTGCACGCTAAGATATGTAAAAATGATTATGATGAGGATGACACTCGTCTCATGTTTTTCTGCGGACAAGGAGCTGTCGATAAGGAAAATATGACATCATATCATTCCCCTATATCACCTTAATACACACAATTGCATATTATCACAGGAAAATAATGGATAGATATCCTCGAAAAGAAAGAAAAAAACAAGAATGGAATTTGGCATAGGAAGAATTCCTTCAAAAAATGACTTTTACTCACCTTGTTTTCATCTCGCCTCTTCTCAGTATCTTCACTTTCGTTGTTGAATTCCCCACCTTATGAAAATATTATTTTATGAAAGAGAATGCAGTTTGGGATAATAATGGAGAAGCCTCTTTACAGAAAGATCATTGTAGTTTGCAAAGAATGACAATAAAAAGAGGTTAGGTAATTGATTCCATGGTGGATAAGGTATTTGCTTTCGGATACCTAGTGCGATATGAGTTTTTATCTAAATGATCTACACTATCGTATACTGGGAGAATTATTTTGGGATAATTATCCTCATCACTGTAGAATTTCCATGGTTCGGTGTCTATCATCAAGTGGCTATGGTAGTAAAGCTATAATTCTAGCATTTATGATGGAGAGGTACATTCTCATGTTTAATGTTTGCTCCATGGGTAAATCCCTAATAGAGGAATCTATTTTAAATACAAACATTTTTCAAGATGCTCATCAAAGCAGAATAAAAGTCGTGAGTTGTGGATTACCCTCGTCCATGTAATATCATCGAAGGTGGACTTGAGTCTGTGGATGGATCCATGTTGAAACAACCTATTGTGAATTGTATTCTTATCAAGGCTGATTGAATGATGAAAATGATGACTCATATAATATCTTGGCTCATGTCATGTCTTCTTCTATGTCTGCCTATTTGCTTGTGTAAAACGTGCGTATTCTTGTTACGCGACGCGAATATTTGCTGGGGATCCATAAGATGCATGGAATTTATATGTAAATTAGGGAATGTTGCATTTTTGTGAGACGGAAAATGAACATCTTTCTGGGCTGTCGATCACTTGCAAAATGTCCATTTCAATGATAACCACACGCAGTTAATTTTTCTTGTGTTTGGGTGGTCATCCACAAGTAGGTTAGGGATACGCTGGGTAATAATGAGAAGAAAAAACGACACTTGAAACTCATCATCATTTCTTTTCTTGGAGGAGTCCCAAAACTTTTCAGTTTTTAGTTACAAAGTCTGTGTTATTTCCTTTCATTGATGAAATGTAAATTTGGTGGTGAGAGGGTGTCTAAATGAAGTTGTCAAGATTTCGATCTTAAAGATTGTGAAGCTAGCACCGGCACTAATTTCGCTAGTGGTAATGAACCAAGATGCAATTTTCCTCGCTAAAAATTAAAACCCTCTATTGAGCTCCTATTTAGGTTGAACTTAAGTAATCCTCGTGGCGATATTTGCATTTGTCAAAAATAACTTGACAATTGTTTTCCTTGTAAGAAGACATTTTGGAGGAGATGGTGCCATAGGAGAGAGGGCTTTTGGGTGGCGTGGCACTTCTCTTAACGAAAAGACAGAGAGTCTTGTTGATGAATAAGTCGGTAATGATGATTGGAGGGGAAGATGATGATGATCACTGATGGAAATGACGGAGATAAGTGTGCTCTCTTGTGTCTCTACATTATCATCAAAAGAGGAGGAAACCTTGTTCTGTCTTGTTTTCATTTGCAACTACTTGTCCCATTCTTTGCTGACCATCAGTTATTTAGTCAATGATTCGGAAACGGTTGTTCGAAAGGGAGAAGAAAATTGTGTCATTTAATAAGGGAATAAATAATAGGAATATGACAGGGCTTTACTAACTGCATTATCTGCACAGTATGGCGACATCTGTCACTTTCTGTTCAATGTCTGTATTAAAATTGCTGATGGGTGTATGGGAGACAATGAAAATGATAATGCATTCTCAACTGATATTATTAAGTATTTTTGCATAAGTATGATTTTTTTCCTTGGGGGTCTCATCCTCTCACAAATTAGCTTCCTGACAACGTCACATGGACATGGACAGGTGAACTTGAATTGTGTGTGAATGATGTCACCAGTGACCGCAATGCAATTCAATGCATCACTGCCACCAATTGTAAGAGACTACCCAGGTAATTAAAATGCAAGAGGTGATGTTCAAGAAAAAAATCCTAGTCATCACCATTCTCATTTTTCACAAAATATAATTCCAACTCAGAAGATTCACGAGTGATGAGGATTACTTGGAATTTTATTGGATGCGATCACACTCGCAAAATACAATGAGGTATGTACATTCCTAATCCTTTTTTTTCTAAAGATGTCTATCTTATGTCGTAATTGGTTGTTCATCATTTAGCGAAAATGATCGGTTAAGATGAGACTATCCACATGGCTAATTAATTTGCACAAGTCACAACTCCGATACAACCGAGTTGACGTAGAGATGAAACCAGCAACTTTTTGCGATTACATATGAGATTTGAGCAGAATGTTTTTTTCTTAGAACTTTATTTTTTGCGTTGTATTCTTCATAAATGGGGATTTTTTGGGGAAATTAATAATGAATGATGGAATTCCTTTCAGGTGACAATGTATCTATTTTTAGCATGGATTGTGCAAGTCATAGGAATTAAAAAAGAAAAAGAAATTAATTATACGAGTACCACCTTTTTAATCAGTGACAGCAAAAGTATAGTTGTAACGTAATACAAGAAAATGATAAAATGTAGTGCTTTTTCACTGAATTCCCGGCTGGATTAGTTATCCATTTGTATATCAAAGTCGATTGCGATGTTTAAAATATGAGTACTCCAGCATTCAAACAACACAATAATTAGCTTTATTTACTTTTCGTAATTACAAACTCGGAAATCCATATCGGGCCTAGTCAACCAAACGTAGTTATCATATTATTAAATAGTGTTCAGTGATGAGAGTTACTTCAACTTTATTAAACTAATCAGTAATCAGCAAATACAAAGTAGAATTACTAGCAACTATCGAAACTACTGATATTATAAAACCTGGTTTGCCATATATATATTCTAATTTCTTTAACTATTCGTGTTCATCAGTTCAATATTATTTATCAGCTCATCCTATCCTACACCAAACTAACACACCGATCTATTTTAATGCTCAATACTTAATTGTCAACTTTCTTAGACCGTTTTTTCTCGCTTTTTAAGTTGCCATCAGCATCAACTCGAGCCTTCCTTTGACGAGGAGGTTTAAACTCATCGTCAGTTATACAGGTGCAATTGGACGAAACAATTATATTTAAAGCGTTTTGAAGTCGGGCTACTTCTATTTCCAGCTGCTGATTAGACCTGCATTGAATTTCCGATTTGTCCACTCTCTTCTCCAGTAGACCAATTTTCTCCGCCAACCGGATAATTTCCTTTGCGCGATCCTCATCCAGCTGCCGCTTCTTGTTTCTGCACAGTTGTGAATTAACACGGTTCCTAGATCGTTTTGCATGGTACGCCTCGTCCTTCTCGGCTTCGGGAACGATCTGATAAAACATACCAAAGCATGTTATTATAATAATTATTGCACACTAGCGTGATTTCGTTTATTATTTTTTCTTTATCATTTATCACCTTTATTCCTTCTTTCCGTCTTATGTAACGGCGCCCAGTAATCAAAAGAAATTGATTGATCCCAAAATAAGCTGGTACCCGAGGACTTTGCATTGGTCCATTTGAGTTTCCTTCCTTCCTGGGAGCACTGCTAACTTCAACGTGTTTTGGTACATTTACCTGCTCTAAACCAGTCACGGTTGAATTTACTCTTTTCTTCTTTTGATCGCTTGGGATTTTAGCTGTCTTTGGGGCAATACTGGCACTCGAACGAGGCTCATCCATGTTGTTAGTGTTGTCCGCCACTGCATCGATTTTTGAGTAGTTGTGATCCCACGACGTGAAAGCAACCAATTGTCCATCCATACGGCCTAGAGTTGAGGGAGTTGGTGAACTCCAGAGTACCTCACACTATCCAGAATAGAATCGAGAAAGAAACTTGAATAAAGATCTTTTTATCATTGGGGTTGTTGTTAGCAGTGAAAGTGGTATTTACCATAGGATGGGCCATTTCCTGAACGAATTTAAACCTGGAGGAATATGATTGATCAAACCTTAAAAAGCAACTCGAATGAAATATTAATTCTTTACAAAGATACCGTGTCAGTTCCTCGATTTTGAACAAGTGGTTGGTTCATGTGCGGCTGCTGAAGTGGATCGCTAAGCTGCATAAAATTATTTGGACCAAGGCTCTGCAATTCAAGATAAATTATGCATACGTAATTACTACACACAATTACATTTAATTGTTCAGTTTCCTTTATTGTTTTCCTATCTTAGGCTACGAGAATTGGTGTACCGGTCAAGAAAATTCCTCTTTTCAGCTCTTTCATCCCAATGTGTCATCATCGTCGTAATAAAGTATACATTTTACGTGAAAATTCAGAAACTACTGGTCTAGTGTTGGAGCAGAAGTGAAAGATTTTCCGGATCGAGTTCGCAGAAGTCAAATGGACATCGTATCGTATCGTAATCGTAATCTTAGAGTTTATAATTCTGTCATATGTGAATAAAAATTGTAATGTAATTGTAATGTAATAATGCTCATAACTACTAGTCGCTTTACGGCTGTCAACGTCAAAGTTTATATTTTAAAATTGTAAATTAACTGTGGAAAAGTTGGTTCGAGATTATGAATCAGAGACCGTTATTGGGCCAAGTTCCCAGACTGGAGCTTGCTAACATAAATTCTTCTGTGGAATGGCAATCTTCTAAAATCGAAATAGGTGACAGCTTTAGATGCATGCATGGTACAGTAGACTGCCCACCCATTTTCGCGCCATTTACGTAATGCAACGCAATTTTAAACCAAATGCAATCATGGAATATGCTTGAATTTTGTCAAAGACAATTTAAAGTAAGTTTAGATAAAGATTGTTTTTCCTTACCTTGCGATTTATCTGTTCAAACCGTAGTTTAAAACCTTTTCTCATTTGAAAAAATGATTGGTGTACAGCCTATTTTATGAAGGAGTGATCAATAATGTCCAGAGATCATCCACCTGCAAAAACGGAAGAATAGTACAAACCGGGAAATCATAATCTTTGCAATGGAATGTTCGTCGCCGTCTTCTATAGGAAAGAGTGGCACCGAGGGTTAATTTTGATGCACGATGAGACGGCACAAAAATACAAGGTTAACTCATCATTCTATTCCTGTTTATAAGATACTTTTAATGCTTAACTGTCTTCACTTCCGGTTTCCATTTATGCCTTTTTGTCCCTTGTATAGATTTTAATGATAGACTACGGAGATCACAAATACAACTCGCTCTCGTTAATTCATTTTATTCCTGCACGTGATGTTTCTACAAAAGCTACCTGCACAGGGTATCAAATGCAGCCTTCATTCATTTCACTTCTGATTTCCTTGGGAAGGATGGTTACTGGACCACAAGCGGATATTTTCTTGGAGTCGTTTGTTCATAGCAAAGAGTTCGAGGTACACTTTGTACGTTGTGAAACTAACCTTTTAAGTGAAATCCTTATATTTCATCTGGAATTTGTCGTACGGTTTGTTTCTCCAAGTGATGTACTTATTGTGAAATATTATGTTTGATATATTTTAGCAACTTGCTGATCCATTATTCACTTGGAATGTCCAAATCAACAAGATATTCCGAGACACGAAAAATGTTGGTGTGTCAGTTCTCAGTCCTCCGACGTCTTGGGATGAAGAACTTGTCCAAATTTTAGAAGCCAAATGGAAGCAACAACAGCGGTTGAAAGAGAAGAATGGCAATGGAGCAAACGTGAATGATCCAACTAAATCTACAGCAGAAAACTATGCTGAGAAATATAATTTAAACAATTTTTATGCTACAGGAAGTTCATCTGATTTGAACGTGGCAGTGGAAATGTTCACAGGAACAGTAATTAACGATTTGCATTGATTGGTATTAAATACTAATACTAATATCACTAATACAGCACTATCCTATCACTAATAAGATAATTTCGATCTAACTAAGCATGCGGTTATAGCGGCTGATTCCTGGTATTGCGTTCTGACAATGAGTTCTGATAAGCAAAACATCACATTCCTCACACTTCACATGCCCACAATCCTCATCACTTAAGGAAAGTGTATGTACACTTCAGTTAGTGCCAATCAAATAAAATCAGAAAAATTAGTTACAAAATAAAAGCTTTGTACTTTACGTTTTTATGGAATTTTATCATGATACTAGTTTGTACACCCAGTGTCTAAACACTGGGGAAAGGCTAGTGTTATTTTTTAAAGTTAGTTTTGTACCAGTTCATGCCCAGTATTCACACGGTACCAGAAATAATTGTTTACCCCCAGGGTTTCATGAT
>JAHZNA010002660.1:0-18942 GCA_027743935.1 Sinodicranocentrus sp. ZH6
TACTCGCGAGACTTCTTGCTTTATAAAATAAATGTGAAATTCGATTCCTTCACGTACGTTCCTTACTCTTAAAAGTTCAAGCGATATGAGTTTTTATCTTTTCCAGCTTAGTATGAACATCCACGCATATTGGACTCCTTGGAAATATTGATGAATGACGTAAGTACATCCAGTTGTTCCCGTAATACAAGAATATGGCTCTCACAATACACAGATATTCCTACTGCTATACATTGATTCGTATTGCCGTTTAGTATGCAAGATATACTGTTTCCAAGCTGGATGGAAACAACTTCTACTAAACAGCAGCCTGGAAAACTCACGCATTAGCTTATAATATACACGGACGAGACTTCCCGAAATGTTTTTAGTCTGAATGAAAGTTGTTGAAAGCACTACTATATTTGGCAACCGGGTGGTTCCGAATGTCGATCTAATAGGGAGTAGGAACTTTTGACTTGAATCTTTCTGTCTACTGCTATTACTACGAGGGCGAATTCCAGCAGCAGGTGTTCATCTCAGAAATAATCACCTAACAATTAATATAACGTCAGAGGGACTAACGTCATGTGCTAGTTATGAATTTATTTCTCTAGGTTTATAAGGAAAGTTGTTGGAGAGTTATGTATGTACTTATTCGAAATCTTATACATCACTTCTTCTGTAGGGAGGTTAATTTATTCATGGCTATTAAGGTTAAAGTGCTATAAATGGTGATGCTTTCGACTTTGGTGCATTAAATTTACAATTGCATACAATTAACATGAGACAATACCCAATAAATCGTAAGAACTGTACAAGGAAGAACCAAGTTTAAGTTTGAACACAATTGATTGGTGTGTTAAGCAAATGTACCATCATTCCGCATCATAATAATAATAAACTTCAGAAATGTCCTTATGAACGCATCCATCATGGACATCAAATTCATTATACACAATGATATAACTGAAGCCTGTATCTCTAGTCTTGCTTGTGGTTTTTATCCTTCTTCCTTCGGATTCCCTGACTCTGACTCTGACTGTCCTAAATTGCGCTTACGAAAGTTGTTACAACTTTATACTTGTAAATATACGTTCTGCATAAGAATAAGCGTTATGTAATTGTAAAGTGTAAGTATGTAGGACTATACATCGTAAGTCCTAAATCATTACAACAGTTGTGTTGACAGCTGCTAAACCGAATCTATACTGAGGGATTATGAATTTACATTTGCACACTTGTCCGTTTGTGACAAATGGTTTTCCATTTGGCATCTCACTCAGATAATATGGGTATACATTGCGTAGTCTTACTGGAAATGGAGCAATATTTTGTATTGTTTAAATTTTCATGCCAGCCTTGCATTGTGCTGAGCATATACTAAACAGGCAAATTAAGGTCACATGGGTAAACTATTTTAACTAATTGTCAGGTTGCAAAAAGGCATGCAAAAGTAACCAGTTAGCACATTTATGCTGGTTGCTATTATGGCATGGCCACTGTAAACAAAAAGGCAAATGCATTTTTCAGGCGTCTCTTTTGATAAAAAGGCTGAAAATGTTTGTTTAATTTCTACAATTGTTGATTCACCGTTTAGTATCTACTCAATTGTCCCACTTAAAATTCAGATCATACTTGCTCATGTAGTTCATTTGGATTGAGAGGAAGTTGTATTAATATTTTCACTTTTTTGCTAAAAGGTAAAAAACTGCATCTTGCAAATGTCTCTTGCACAACAGTTCAATTAAAATGGATATTCTGCCTTTAGCTATCTAAAATGCGAACGTGCCGAGCCGACTCACCAGAGTAGCAGATTGGCAGTTTGCTGTGTAATAATTGTAGGGGGAAAACTAAAAGTCTCGTTTTTGTTGCAGAAATCCTAGCCACATATTTTTATACGAATAAGGCTAACCCTACCCAGTAATGCGTTGCACAGGGCAGTGCAGTGGCGGGGTCAACAGTGTCAAAAAATTTAATTGTAAATGATACAAACGACTGGCGTATGGACAATTATTAAATCGCTAACATTACAACTTCTTGTGTGGTTCTGGTATAATCTCATTTTTTCGTGCTCTAAAACTATTTTAAGGACCACTCCCTCACACAAAATATATATTTCCTCCTTACAAATTCAAGCGAATGAAATGGCTTTATGGCTTATCATCAGCAGATTTGTCAGATATCGCAGCAATTTTTCCATTGTGGCGTCAAAAGTCTTGGTTGATGGCAGCTACCTAAAAATGCAGACCTAATCCTGTCTGAGATCAATTTTCTAAATCTGTCACTGTCACCCTTGTTTTATCAGAGTAATTTTAAGTTATATGGTTTAATACGACTGAAAAGTTGTGCTCAACTTTCATGAAATTGAGATCAACAGATCAAGTCACAATTAAAAGCTATATAAGCAGAGCGTAAGTATTTAGATGCAATTTCCTTAAACGATAGTGCCGTCACAAAAATTACTAGCGCACGTCATACACAGCTCTGCTCACAGCTCTAACGTGTAATTGAAAGTTCTTATTCGCTATGCATGCCTGAGCAAAGGCAGAATAATAGTATATTTTCACTTGTATGAAAATCGTCGTAATTCCGGTGACAATGACTCCACGATTTTTCCTTGGTCATTCACATAACCTTGCGAAAAAGACCATACTTTAAGAGATGAAAATCACGAATTATCATCAAAACAGGATTTAAAAGTAGTGTTATTGAACTGATTTTAAAATTACCAAATTATTCCTAGGTTTCTCTCTTGTCTCATCTTTACCAGTCTTGTTGATTGTTTCACTTTCCACAAAATGATGTCAAATGTGTATGTTCCCACGTTGCGTCATGATTTAAATTAAATTACCTGTGCAATATAATGACGTTTTGATGGGTACGTACAATAAAGTAGTTAGGCGAAGCTCAAAATAATAAAATTGAGAAAGGAGGTCTATACGGTCTACCCACCCGTTCACCCTGTTTTTTGTATACCAGCAGCGCTTATATGAGGTTATCGTAACGTTTCTTAAAGCGCCTCCATTTTCGTCTTATAGAATTCGTACGGCAATTAGCCTGATTCATGACTATATCGACGGTAATTTGTAATGGCATTGATATTGAAAGTTTGATAATCCAATAATAGTTGGAGTAAGTTTAGAAATATAAATCGTGATTCATGGTTTCATCATCTTTTTTCTGATTTGTAATGATTAGCCTTTAAAAGTTGTAAAAACAAAGATACAATTTTCTTTGAATTACGGTCAATGCTGACGATGATGTGTTGTTAACTAGCTTATAGCCGGGACAGAACAAAATAAATTTTAAAAAAAGTTTATGCTGGCTCCTTTCAAAATCTATCCTGTTTAAACAGCGTCTAGGACTTGGAGATCACGATCAAAATCCTTTTTGTAAAATTATATTTAAACTGAAATAAATAATGTTGTTGGAACCTTGTATTGGGCTGAGTGGAAAATTTTCCAAATTAAACTCAATGTTTTCCTGAATATAAATTAGCTTTTAAATTGAAATTGGCAGTGTTGCTCTAGATAGACAGCCCTAAGAGCAATAAGTCTTGAAGTGTTAATTTTTTGTAGAGAAATCATATTATTGTACTTTTATTTGTATGAAGTAGCAGAGTATCTACTAAACTGTCAAATTAGATGAATTACTTTTGCATAGATGAACATTATGGACATTATATGTCATGTATATGGGTGTTTGTATGTGCTGTGCGTGCACAAACGCGTGCTCTATAATATATATGCATCTAGTTTACGTGATATTTTTATGAGATATGAAATCATAATGCGAAAAAAAAGTTTGTATTATACAAAAAACGCTTTAAGATACTATCTCCCTTCTATAACCACCCACTTTTTTACTTTTAAAATCAAAAGTGCATGTTGATACGTCGGCGAAATGGTTATTCAGGTACTTATTACAATGTGCCATGATATCTTGTTGTCACGTTTCACACATTTCTACTTAGAAGCTATTACTACAGATTGCACCCTTCTTTGCACAGTTTAATCCCTACAACGACATAATGCAATCGGTGGGTCGGTGCATGGTTACCTTTGCATGAAATTATATAATTCTACCACCATACTATCTGGGGTCATGACGCTGCTGTGCCTTGTACTCTTATCGAAGTTATATCCTCACCTACTCGTTGGTTTTTCCAATCCAGGTGCGTTACTTTCTGTGAAGCTAGTTTAGAGTATAAAAGGATTTGTCGCGAAACTAGACGGTATCATTCGACAGCAAGTCTTCATTAGAAAGAGTTCGAAAGCCAAGAGGAAATTATAAACTTTTGAATCATCATCGGTGTAGTTGTGAGGAGAAATCCCTGTTTTCAGAAGAAAAAATTAAAAATGAAGAAATTCGCAGTAAGAAAATTTACAAATTTACAAAGAAGGGTAAATAGTGAAAATTAAGTAAAACGTGTGTGCATTCATCTTATTTAAGGTTGCATTAGCTGTTGCATCCATTTGTGCCATCGCGTTTGCCGGTGAGCTCAATCAACTTGACAAAAAGGAAGAGCTGGAAACCGCAGAAGGAAACTATTATGGAGGTTTAGGAGGAGGGTACGGAGGGTATAACGGTGGTGGAGGTGCCTACAGTGGTGGAGGTGCCTACAATGGTGGAGGCTTTGGAGGCTACAGTGGGGGAGCATACGGTATACTTTAAAATAAAAAGTTCGTATTTCATTTGAGTGTTTCTCTCAAAGTCTCAATTTACTAATTCAAAATGTCATACTTAGGAGGCGGCGGCTGGAATGGAGGTTCAGGTTATGCAGGAGGATATGGTAAATTTCTTATTTAAACGCTAAAATGATCTCTTATGTGTCTTATAAATAGCTCATCATTGTATTTTAAAANCAAAATGTCATACTTAGGAGGCGGCGGCTGGAATGGAGGTTCAGGTTATGCAGGAGGATATGGTAAATTTCTTATTTAAACGCTAAAATGATCTCTTATGTGTCTTATAAATAGCTCATCATTGTATTTTAAAATTTCATCACTATCACAGGAGGTTACGGCGGTCTTGGAGGAGGGTACGCTGGTGGAAGGGCATACAGTGGCTGGAATGGTGGCTACGGAGGGGGTTTCGGAGGAGGTTATGGTAATTTGAAGCTATTTTGAATGATAATAATATGTTGACAGGAAATCGGATGCTAAATGGGCTTCAATTCATAAATTACAGGGGGTTACGGAGGTAGGTTCTGGAGATTTATGTAAATTCACGTCGGAGATCCACAAGACGGAGATGTAAAATAGAGTTTTGGTAGATAGATTAATTTATTTTGCACTGTATATATATAGGTGGTAGCCACGGACATCACGCTGGGTTAGGTGGTGGACATCACGGTGGCTTTAGCCGAGGGTTTGGATCCGGTTAGATTAAATACTGGAACAAAAAAATCTCTTTAAAAACAGAGTTTTAAATAACCAAAAGTGCAAAGTTATACATTTGCACATTGTATATAAATATTACACCTTTGTACATTTTTATGCAAATGCAATCAGTGCACTTTCAATGATCACTCTCTGTACCTCATTTTATACATTTTCGTTTATTCGTTTATTACAGGGGGTTACGGAGGATGGAGTGGGGGGTATTACGGATAAGTAAACCTCATCAACGATTAGCGTAAACTGGACTCGAGGACTTGGGTCAACCAACTGAAATTAATTTTTATGGCTACATAAAGCTATGATGTGATATTTGTAAATTTCTGTATTTTTCTCCATCGTGTGTGCAACCATTTTTCGGCCTTAAAATAACGCCTTTTGCCATTGGTTGCTCTTTTTTGTACTTTGTAATACATAAAATATTGTTATATTCATGATATAATCTAATCATTCCCCCAGTTAAAACTTATAATTATAAGTAATAACTTCTATACTTTTTACTTTTGTTGGAAAAATGTGTGTGTATAATATTGTTGAATGTTAATTACGTTCTTAAATGGCTTTATAAAGAGAGTAATATATACTTAAACAGATATTATGTTGTAACATTTTTCGTTTCTAAAATCGAGTCGATTTAATCGACCACCATCCTTTTCATATTTACAAGAACAACAAGAAAAAGCAATATATTAAGGATTACGAATTTGCTGATTTTCTTAAGTCTATATTATAGATAGAATTATGTCCATTATTTTTCAAAATAAAAATTCAATATCATCATAATTTTTAAAATGCATGAAACAATACAGACAAACATCTTTCAGGGTTTAGTATGAAGCGAACTTATACGCACACTTTACGCACCAATCTCCCTACAACAACAGTAAAGAACAAACACTCACGATGCACGACTTCACTTTCGGTGTACCCGAAAACCAGACCAGATGGTCTTGTTTGTGTTCATTTTGATGTGGTTGTGAATGTTGTTTCGTTGTGATTGTGATGAAAAGCTGTTGTTAGTTTTCATTCCAGAAAAATGAGCAGCCTAAATAAAAACAACTTACTAACAATTACATCATTTACATCATCAACAACTATTGATTGAATTGAAGCTGTCACATTTCTGTCTGTGTAACTGTGAAAACGTGCAACTTGCAAGTTAGCTTACTCTAATGAGTTAGAGAAGCAGTGTTTTACTGTATTAATTTTCAAAATCGGGGTGTTTGTGTTGGATGTGATTTTAACTTGTTCGTAGTAGGAGTTTTTCACAGGCACAATGAAAATTTATATACGAGTTTTCGATTCCGTGAACATTTGCTAAAATTAGTAATTAGAGCGACTTACGCCTAGATATATGTTAGATTTTGACCCGCGTGAATATCTTGAACTATAAATATGTCACAGGCTAATGAACAGAACAGTGTTGATGGAGGTGTTTCAAACCTTGACAAAGATCTTCAGACTTCTGGTAATTAAAATTCAATAATAAAAATGTGCAATTTATAATTTTCCTGGCTTAATGGCATTAATTATTACCTTTTTGGTTTTTCTATTTTGACTTCTAGTTTGTGATATGACGGAGAGCATGATGAGTATGGACATAAGGGATCAGCATGACCCTTCATTGGATCATCTGGCTCGAGCTATGTTTGATAAGACTGCTGTATACCTTCAAGGAGAATTAACCCTAGTGCAGGTACTGGCAACATATACCCTATAAATATGCTTGGATGCACTTGGGAATATAATATCCTGCAGAAATATTAATTTTGTTGTTGTAATTTATGTTGTACGTGCGCAGGAGGATTACAAACTTTTAGAAAATTTGAATAAAGCCACAGCGTCAAAGTATTCGGATATGAGGCAAATTTCTACTAACGTTGCGAGGAGCCTTCATGAACTCAACGAAAAATGTAAACACAAAGACTAGTATGTATGTATATAAATAATTTCCAAAAGATACAATGTAACATATCTTTCTTTTCGTAGACAAAAGTCTGGAACCACATTTAAGGCAAATCGATCAAATCGAAGACAGCGTAAATAAATTGGAACAAGCTGCTTACAAATTGGACAGCTACTCCAAGCGTTTGGAAGCAAAATTTAAGTCGCTAGAAAAGCGACAATAGTTTACACTAAACGATTTTTACATCATCATCAAACATAAAATTCGTGCTATTACCAATATTTATCATTATATACTGTCGCTTCGACAATGTCGAATTTAAAATTATTACTTCATTATTATTCTCCGACTCGTGTTCCATCAATCTAACTGTATGAGAAGTGTATGTGTAGATCATAAGTATAAGTAGATTAGATGTCCAGAAAAATCATGCGCAAAACCGTTGTCATATTCTGATGGAAATAATCAAGTAAAAACTTTTTCATCGTATTAGATAATTTCGCGGTTTGGTTTTATTACTACTAATAACAATAATCGCATTATTTCGTGTTCGTGTTCAAATACAATGTATTCTTCTTTTCACCTTTTAAGTACGAATAAATATACTTAAAACTAATCATTAATTTTAATTGTCAAAATTATTATATTTCTTGTAAATGGGAATAATTTTCAATCGATTTCTTTATTTATCTTTATGACATATGTATTATTGGCACGAAATTACACAATTCAACATTTAAAATATGACGCGCTGTTCTCTTAATTTATATATCTAACACTATGTTTAAACCTTTTGCGCTGCATTTTTTAAAAATTACATCACTGGTTTGATTGCATATATATATTTGCCATGATAGATGTAAGTATTATTCACTTACTTATATGCGGTATATTAGCAAAAGCAAAACGGTATTATAGAAGCTAACAACATAAAACGGGTACATAGATAAAACGTTCGAAGTAAATGGCGACACGAGATCTCTCTTACGTTTCAATTCCATCGTTAAAATCCAATGCTTTATGGGAGTAAAATTAAATTATGATGTTAAACTTGGATAATTACCGAAGTAATCAGGAAAATCCCTAGACTAATTTAAATGCAGACTATATATATATTGCATTGCTTGGTAGGTGGCTTGCTTGTTTTCGGTAACTTCTAGGCACATTAGGAACATGATAATAACAAAACTAACTAGCTAGGAACACTGTATTGGCTAAAAACAATGCGGAGTTTGCAACTAGAATGGGTTACAGCATTTTGACTCCTCTATTTTGCATATAACAAGGTCATGTATCTGACTTCTTCTGACCCCCTATATATTACAATTCTATACAAGGAGCATGAAACTTAATATGCATTATTGCGAACAAATAATTCCATTTGTGGTTAAAATAAGAGAATTTTTAAAATAAAATTGCAGGATAGTGAATTGTTTGGATACCTGTCTATCTGTCACAACAAAGTGAGCATGCATGAAATAACTTGTTCAACGAAATTATACCGTTTCCAAAAAAAAGGAATTTACAATCATAATAATATTTACACTAAAACGTAATACATACAAGTGATCTAAACTTATTAGTTCATATTTCTTGTCATGACTTAAATAAGGCAAGGGTGCGTTGCAAGTTTGGGTTGATAAATTGCTTGTGAGCCATTGGTCATCGGTAAAGGTATTAAAGACGTAGTTGAACGTAGTTTAACCATCACTTACATCGTCGGAGAATCATTTTTAACAAAAAAAGTTTTAGGGACGTAGGTACAAATTGGAACAAATGATAGGAGCCAGTTTTTTGTACACATACACAGAAGGCAACAATGGTGTGACTGACCTACTCTTAAAATTTATGAGGACGATTGATGTATGAATTTAATTAAAGATTTAGACGTTTACATGCAACGATAAGGTGCATACATAGTTAAATTCCTATTCGATTCATCATTTTGTATCTTGTCCACCGCCCCCATGCGAGTGATGGTGATTGGAGGAGGATGTACTCCCTCTATCGCGGAGTCTTTCCCTTGGATTGTGATGTGAACTGTCTGTGTTTTGGTGAATGGAGTCCTTATTGTCTGCCTTTGAGGTGCTACCAGTCATACCAGTGTCCTTCTTTTCTTTACTTTCAGCAGCGGAAGGGAAAGCCACTTGATGTTGCTTACGCATATGCGTTTTCCAGTAATCTTTCCTCTTGAAATATGAATCAATATTGTACAAATTAGATATGTGCGAAGAAACTGGAGCGTAAAAGTGTCATAAACAAATGATTTTTTGAGAAGTTAAAACCTTAAAAAGGCTCTGGCAAATCTGGCAAGGGTAGTTTCCTGGAAAATGGACTCTGTAATGCTGGTAATCGTTCGAAACAACTTTACCACAAAGGCGACAACGCTTTCTCTCCGCTGAGCTAGGACCCCGATCAGTAGAGCTTGGGCTCACAGCCTCAAATATGAAGCATGGGCGAGGTGGAAAGGATCCCTGACCTGTTAAATTCATTTATGTAGCCACCATATATCCCGATCAATTTGCTAATTCAAAAAATTGCAAAGCCATCTAATAAGACTAGCCCCCCAAAAGTCAAAGTTTGTGAGGTGCAATAAAGATATTTTTTTGGAAATTTATCATAGGAAAGGGCAAAAACTGCTACTCAGAAACTTCTACAAAAAAAGTAAACCTACACATGAGGAAGAGGAGGAATTATTGTTATCTAGCATTATTGATATTTTACAGCAGGTTATATACCTAGATCTAGGACAGGGAAACTCGGAAATGTCTATAGAAGTTTAAAATCAAATACAAGCAACTGTTTTTACTATATCGTTATTACGGTAGATGAATAAGAATAATTAAAAGTTCGCTAGGAGAAAAGTGAATGCTCAACAAACGTTAGTTTATATATGTTCTCTACTGTTAGATAGGAAACCGAGATACCGATATATAAAGCCTAAAATCCCTTCTGTTAAAACCGAAACCATTTCAAAGTTTTCGAGAACCATAACCAAGTCTAACCTAAAGATATTTATGTGAATAGAAGTGCATAATATCGTATATGTCTAAAAAGTTGTGCGAAAGGAGAGTGAAATTTGAAACCAACACCAGTTGTAAATTGACAAGACCAATAAATTAATAAAATTCATCGATCGATGCAATAAAAAGAAGCCTACGATGACCATCACCAATTTAAAAACTAAGGCCCTTATATTTAATGAAATTTACTACATATATGAGAGGAGAGACCTTTTTAGCCCAGCTAAACAATAAAACGAGTGTGGAACCTTGTGCATGAAGCCGTTAGCCCGAGACCTTTGGAAATTTAGAGGATCAAACGAATGGAGTTGTGTATATGTACATATTTGCGTACAATTAGTATGAGCAGTTGCTGTTGTTTTGTATAATATTTGCTAATGTACCGAAAATTAAATGCTAAAGTTTTCCATAAAAGACTGTTGATTTTTGGCGTTCGTTGGCTTTATTATGAACTCAACTTTGTTATTTTTAAACATTTAATATTCTAACATATATTTTACGACACGACATGACATCTCTACTATATAATTGTAAGGTAAGGTTATAAGATACATAAGATAATTAATTTACATTAAAGTTATAGTTGAAAGTAAAACATTCTAAAAAGACGATGGTTCACTTCAATAATAATAATATAATATTTATGTATATTCTTCTGGAGATTGTTGGGGGGTTTCAAGAACTTGATTGTAAACTTATGTAGTACTGAAGAAAACGCATATTTCATAATAAATCATCAACAAGAAGCAAGTAAATAGTTTTATTATCGTTAAAACGGAAAATTCTAAAAACGAAACTATAAATGAAACGAAGCAAGTGAGATTAGAAAAGTTTCCCTTTTGTCAAGGGCTCACCACAATGCGATGGCGATACGATGAAAAATCAACAAGAAAAACAGCAAAAGGGTCTGCGACGACTTCACTCTCTCACTAATAATAATAATAATAATAATGCAAGATGCATTATACTTCTCGTCATCTTTGGAAGATGCACATAATCATCGATTGTTATAATTGGTCACACAAAAACCATCTACATAGTTCTTACGTATAATATGGTTATTAATAAAATTAAACTAGTTCACTAACAATAAATCTGACAGCACTCCGAATTTCTTTGGAGCTTTCTCTTCACCAAGCCAGCAATGATTACTATTTAAAACTAATTACAAAAATTAGCACACAAAAAAGTTACATACACTATCAAAATGGTAATTTTTGGTATCGTCAAACCGGACAAAACGAGTTGTGCACCATTAAAAAAACACAGCCACTAAACTGGTCATTAGAATATTTAAGTGTGTACACCTAAAGTCATCGTGCGTAAACGTAAACTAGAACTCATATTTTATAATATTTTATATACGTACACAATCTTTTTTACGAACACCTATTTGACATCATACACATAACATAACATGCCTTCGTACGCACTTCACTAACAAAACGCAAGTCTGCATAAAGTTTAATATATAGTTATTCATATACACACCGTCATCAATCTTAGTTTTTTTTTCATTTTGAATACTCATTATAATATATATGGATCGATTCCCTTTTCTAATATGACTCTGTTCATGTATTTATGTGTAAATATCTGTAATAAATTATACTCTATTTCATATATAAAGATACAAGTTTAGTAGTACAATATAGTAATTTGTTACTCTGTCAAGGCAGATTTTCCACAGAATCTTTCTTGTTGAGATATATATATATGTATATATATAGTTAGTTTTTTAGTTCGGAAAATTCAGGCATATAGTGCTCGAAAACTCAGCGGTTTCAAGTAGTAGAAGTCAGAAGTAGTATAACAGCATATATTTTTATCTGCAATCATTAGCCCAGATAACAACTGTAATTTGTGTTAACGAGCTTTCTTTCTTTTCTGTGAGTTCCTAATTTTTATATACATTGTATATTTATAAAAATCAATATTAGTAGAGAAAAAGATGGACCCGACACGTGTGGCTTTACATATATAGCGCATTACAGCACAGCTAAAAGTTCGCGTTAATTTTGGTTTAGTGTACTTGGTTCTTATGTAAGGTAGTAGTTTTACCCCTCGCATTCTCCCTAGCATAAAAGGAAGAATTTCCATTCCACCTCCCTAAAACTAACCCTACAGCGATTAGATATAGATACTTATACATAATACGGAAATAAAGCAATTTTCCTAGCGTGATCATAATTAAAGTACTTTAAGGAAGGTTCTTCTTTACAAATATCTATTTTTATGGGAAGGAGAGGAAAAACTTTAATGACTGTGTTTAAAAACCAACTCTGGAGAGCTGCCTTTTCTAATGAAAACCAACAACATACAAGTGACATCACTAGAAGTCTAACAAGACACACCAAAAATTCTAAACCTAGCTATTTATGTTTTTTACATAATAATATAATCTTATGCATGTGAAATCATGAACAGAAAACATTTAACAGTTTTAGCACGAAATACTGACGCTGCAGTAAAAGGGAAGAACAACAGCAGACAAATGATTTTTTAACGAACACTTTTACGTTACACTATGAAGATCTTAAGTTACATATACCAAAAGTCTTCACACTCACCATTTAACATGCAATCATGATTGTTTCAAAAGAATCGATCAGACATCCGATGAAAGAAAACAAACTCATGAACCATCTTGTTTATCTATCGCTTTCTATCATATTTAAAATTTTACACGCAGTCCATTAGTTAACCCCTCTCGCGATTTGAATTTGTAAATCTATAGTTTAAGAATGATTTGTACATGTCAGCCGTTCGAAACAGCTCACCACAAAAAAACCTACAGTATTAAACTTGTGTAGGAGGAGATAGCTATTACCACACCACACAAAAGAATTGCCACAAATGATTGTGCTACATTTATCAACCGACTATATAACAAACAAAACTGAAATTAAAATTTGTGACTACTACACTCTAACAACAAAAACTAAAAGCAAGGTCATTGTTTAGAAGTTGTAATAAGAACCCCATGATTGACTCATATGACTATGAATTCAGAATCTTTTTTTTAAATGTACATAAATTAATAAAGATTAGGTACTCAGTGTTAAAAACTCAAGCCGTAAATGTATCCAACTACCGAAAAGGTCACCACCGTCGTAGTAAATGTACTAATTAAAAACCAACTAATATTGTGTAGGCGTAGGCGTAACGAGTTACATAGTCCCTGGTTTTTTAAATTTTTTGGTCTGTATGTGGTTTTCTCCCCAGAAAAAATGTAAATCCAAGAAAACAAGCCTAAGTCTAAGTGTGTACCAATTCTTATGACCTATATTGCCGATTCGTTCCCCGAAAAAATAATATTTTGTGTGTTTGTTAATTTACAATTTCTATATGAAACATACGCGCTATATTTTTAATTGCACAATAGTTATTATTCTGCTTAATCGCATTCAGCTTGGTTCCTTAACCTAAATAGCATTGTGGCTTTCTCTCTGCATCCATCGTCGAATTACACTTTAGACATTCACAAACCATTTTACTAGATATCATTAAAGCTTGTGAAAACACTAGTTACCAATCCATTTGGTATTCAGTAGTGAATATTTATTATTATTACGATTAGTATGCACGTTTAACTATTTACACGACTATTAATAATAAGTTGAATTCTTTATATATTTGGTCTTGATACTTTTGCACATCTTAAAAAATTCATTCCCTTTTCTCGTCCTAACACCTTGTATAAGTTGGTTGCAGTTGCAAGGTACTTGATCACACAGAAGAAAACTCATTCACTCAAAAGTATTGGGCCAACTGCTTAATTTAACCAGTTGACTTTCATATGCAGAGTGAGAAATATAAGGGAAATGAAGTCGACACCTCTCTCGAAAGAGAAAATCATAAAATATGGTCCTTACAACCACGAGAAACTAAACAATTTTTATGAATCAGCACTTGATTTGATCCATGTCTTCCTTGTTTCATTAGTAGTAATGAAATCTAGTTGAATGCTACTGAAACTTGTCAAAACGAATGGTGACTTGGTCCGTCACCTCAACAAAATCCTCAGTATATTTTCAGTTGCAAACAGAAAGATGAGAAATATCTTTGGTCCGGAGAATCATACATAATAAGTTTTTGCGGATTCTGTTCTGGATGGCCATTAGTGAATGCAATGGAGAAGCTGTGTAGAAGTAGTATAGTTAGAGTGACGACAGGAATCAAATACGGTGGATGAGTCTGATGATGAGGACAGTTTACTATTTGAACTCAGTCGCAGCACTGATGAGACTGACCAACGTACTGGAAGTGGAATTAATTGTCGGACTTGTAGAGTTGCTCGAGTTGTTAGTTGTTGTGGGACACTTAGGCTTTCCGTGCTTCACCCGGACATGGGCATTCAGGTTATCACTACGAGTATAGACGCAAGGGCAGTACCTAGTCGGTAACAGTATTATAACAATAAGTTTATAATTTTTATGTTTCTACAAGTCTTTTTTTACAATTTTTGAGCAATTTTTTTGGATGAGCAAACATAATTGAATGAGACTACGTACGGGCAGCTGTAGGTGCCAGGCATATGGACAAATCTGTGTTTTCGGCCCCTAACCAGTTTTCCGCATAATTTACACCTCTTTAGGTGTGGACTTCCCTTCACCTTCTCGAAAATGGATCCATAGATACGTCCTGGAAACATACAACCGACAGTCTCAGACCATGTGAACACCTTGCCTTTTGAAATACATATAGGTTTGTTTTGCATGTCTTTTGTCCCTTATTAAGGATAAGTTCTTAGTTTATGTAGTTTTTGTCCAATGAACATTTACAAACTATTCATAAATATTAAAAAAGTAACATTCACAGCTACTCTCCTCTATCATCTGACTTATCTTCTTTCTTTTCTTTTTTCGTTTCCATAAATTGTCAACAGAAAATTTACAACTAAAATGCAAACGAGCCTAATAATAAATCAGTGTTCGTCATCAGAAAGCACACTCTGGTTAGTTTAGTGAGATTCATATGGAAATGCTGACAAATGCTATTCAAAGTTGACAAAGAGAGAGGATTATCACATATGAATGCATATCAAAATACTCATATAGCATGCATGCCTACATAAAGTTGTCTTTTTTCATCTTTCTATTAAAGGCAATTTCAAATTTGAATGAATATTTTAACATTTTCGTATTGATGTGAAAATGATGTGTGCAAATGTGCAACCTGATCTAATTTTGAGGATTGTACAATTCGTACATTTAAAAGGATTATTTTTTAAAAATGAAATAAAGCTGGACAACACAAAAGTTACAGCCTGAATTCACATCTTTAATATTTCAGCAATAACAATGATAAATGGTAAAATGATTATCAACAATGCTTTAGAAGAGAATGTACAGAGATTAAATATGACTGGAATGATAATAGATTGCAATACTGGATAACAACACTACACTACACAACAATAACAAACTATTGGACTCCTTATATAGGAATGTATGTCGATATATATATATTTTCTGCGACCAGCAGAATTGTGTAATAATATATTTTCTTTCATGAATTTCATTTTGGTATATTGTGTTTGGCATCCGAAAAATAAAGCATCGAAAAAGTGACTTTTTTTCTCTAGTAGGAAGGAATCTGAATTAATCTCTATTTGTTGATTCTTCTGGAGACTTCCGGTGGATCAATTTTGTGGTAGACTTTAAGATGATTCTTTAAAGTGGACTCTCTCGGATACTCATGACCGCAGAGGAAGCAGACAAATTTGAAATGACTGCTGCTACCACTACTCTCGGAGGTTTTAGTGCCACCCCTGCCCCCAGAATTAGTTTTCCGATACCTACTGCTAACACGATTGTTAAGAAGCACACTATAGTAACTATGCCTGAAGTTTGGAATAGTACTACTACTACAGCTACTACTGCCGCTGCCTTTGTTATTGCCACTATTGCTACACTGCTGGCTAGGACATTTGGAGGTGGACGAGGATGCGGAAATGCTCAAGTTCAGCTCATGCGCTGGTCCCTCCACGTCAACCTCGACAACTTTGTCTCGTGATTTCTTTGGCTCACCAGAAGCACCTGACGAGGGAGACGATGGACTGTGAATGCAGCGTTTGAATTTGTGCTTTGGCAAAAGCGCTTCTTTAAATTGTCGGTCTTCACTAGTGACCTTCTGCTGCTTATCTTTTTGCACACTCATCGTCTGAACATTTATCGGGCTTAGCGTAGTCGACCTAAGTCGCATCAGTTTCAGCCTGTCACGGATTCCAAGACTAGCTTTCCAACAACACTTGTTACGCTCTGACTCATTCAACGTTTCTGACTCTGACCTCGCCCGTGGAGCTGCAACTGCAACCAAGTAAAATTTCCATCACTGTCCCATCACTCGACGCATGCTCTGTTCACTATTCCGTATGCTACAATGCAAAATGTCACCCTACCTTTGTTGTACAATATGTCTATGCAAATTATATGTTGAACCTTTCGTATGCACGAGAAATTATGACACGGTCCTTAACAAAGGCTCCTACATGCGAAATAAATGCTTTTAATGTGCGACCCATTTCCATGAATGAATGAACCTACAATTCATGCTTTATATGACTTCCTATCGGTATATAACTTGTAATGCCTCGAGAGTGAATGTGAAGTTCCTCAGCAGAAAATGTCACGTACTATAGTTTATGTCATTTCCCTTCGTCAATGTTCCTACACATTATGTTTTGCAGAAACGCACTAAGAATACTTGAAATGAATTATCATAGTTCGTGAGGTAATAATCAACAATCAAAACTATAATGCTGAAACAACATATAGGTAGGTGATTATGACTCATGTCTAATAAAAAATATACTCTGAAAAGGAAAGGGGTAAAATATTTTTCCTGAATCTATTTTGTTACAAAAATATATATACACACACATATATATATATATATTATCGGGTGTTTGAAAAGTTAGGAAACACAGACATTTAAAGAGTTAAAAAACTGGTAGCGATTAATCGTGAGATTTTTGTTGTAAAAAAAGAAAACGAAAAAATGAAAGAAAATCATTGCCGCTTACCGTCTGTGACCTCAATTCCTTCAATATTTGAAGTGCTTTGATGATCCGAGTCGCCACCGTCATTTTTGTCATCATCACTAGATTTTTCCTGAAATCGAAAAACGTTCAAATTACATCCACACTTAAGGACTACTCAATCATTAAAAAGGCATGTGTGTCCGCTCAGCTCATACAAGTAAAGAAGCTGCAGGAAAGTATCCACCAAGAGAATATCGACCATCGTCCATTCCGTCATCATCATCGTCATCATCATCCTCGACCTTCATGTTCACGTTCAAGTTCGCTTCCACAATTTCGTAATCCGCTTCGCTTTTTGCTGAAGAATCCAAGACTGGCGCGAGAAAAGAGGAAGGATCTAGGATAGATGATCCAGAGTCATGCGGCACCATAGGACTAGCCTGAGATGACGAAGAACGGTTTCCCTGTTGTTTTCCAATAGCAATTAAAGCTGGTGGTGAAGGCCGGTTGAGGGAGGAGGTCATTGAAATATCCACGTTTTTTCCACGTCCCGATAAAGTTTCCTGAGAGTTGGAAAGTTATTCCATATTGTGATTTGCTGGAAACAATGGCTATTTTTTGTGTGTGAAAATATGTAGAAAAACTCATTTTTCCCCTTCTTACCTGATGATTGTGATTATGATTAGACAGTTGTAAAGGCTCCATATCCTCACTGCTTCCACTTGACGCCCGTCGTCTCTTAAGCATGGGAATATTGTCATTGATATACCCACCATTGGTACCACCGTTGCAATTGTTGTTGTTGGAGCTCAAAGACAAAGGTTTATTCACAAAGGAAGAGGCACTATCCTTGTTTCCAGTGCTGGTTTCATTTGTACTTCCTTCATTTGCTATGCCACCCATTTTCCCTGAAAGGACACTTCCCCCACTCTGAAAATCGTATAAGCTTCTTGCTCCACCACCGGTTCCTCTCCTTGCGTAAAAAAGGGTCTCGCTAAGAAAATCTTAAAACTCCAACCTTCAAAGTCTCCTGCGCATGTGTCGTGTCTCCCACCCAACGGTTCCTTCTACAGTCTGCAAAATTAGATGCAAACACGAAATTTATTATTACACTGATGACCTAAGTCTTTTGACAAAGCCATAGAGGAAGAGTAATTTCCAATTCCAATAATAATGAATAATGACTATGAATAATCTTTTAGAGTTGAGTTTAGAGCGTAAAGTAGTACTTGGAGTGGAATTAGCGACACAACCAAGTAGTACACGCAGCACTACATAGCCTAAACCTAACTTCTAACTGCCAGTCCTCTTTGAATGAGCTAATTAAACCTACGGACTGGCAGTAAAATTTACATATGCTTACTAGCACCACCATGAATATATACAGCAATAATTATGAACGTTTCAGCCAATAGTGTTCACAACCTTGGACCACGGGCAGAAATTTACATGCCTTGAGCTGCAACAGCTACATATACACACACACACTCATATCGCACGAGATGCGAGCGAAGTAATATAGAATATCTCACCTATTGAACTTATAGCTAACTTACAGAAGAATAAGACGAAAGGAGCAAATGTGCGTCAACTCAACAGGTAACATCTCGGTGTGAGCTGGGCGAAAAATCCTGTATATAACATTAG
>JAHZNA010002661.1:0-27801 GCA_027743935.1 Sinodicranocentrus sp. ZH6
AAAAACAAACATTCATAGGAGCTTAAATTACATTCGTACCTTGTGAACAAAGCCATCCTTTTCTACTGGAAGCGCAAGCGAAAGGAAGACTTCGTACTTTCTTGTTTTTAGTCATAGTCATAAGCAATAAGAAGTTCTTCTTTTAGTTTATGGAAGCAACTGGAATCTGATGAAAGGTTTTAGGCAGTGTATATGAAATTAACAAGTCACATGCATCGTTCTCTTATACCGAGATCATTACAGTTATCAATACAAGTTTTTTTTGCATACCATACGAGTGTACCTTCATGTGTTAAAAATTGAATGTACTAGGTAGATTACTATTTCTATTTAAGCATGTATCACTTGACGTTCCACTACATGGTACTGTTTTTCAGGATTCACATATGATTACGATACATAATGACGAAGAATCTCGTTCTCATTTTCAGTAGAAAACGAGAAAATAATGATAAATCTCAATATTATACCATCTATAGCTAGAATAATGAATGTACAACTGTATTTTTAATGAGATAAGTCAACGGGTTGTGAAACCTTTAAGCTGTGTAGTTGTTACGATTTAAAAAGAAGCTTAATTTTGATAACAAATCTTAAATAAAAGTGAAATTCTTTTGTTAAATGTTCTTTTATATTTTGCTAAATTATTTCAAAGTTTGTAAGCCAGTCCAGAGTATACGATTAAAATAAAATGTCAGGAAACACGACAATTCCAACCACTCCAGTGCCAAAAATAGTGGACGATGGCATGTCCGGTGGGACGGCGTTTTGTTTGTTTTTCTTCATCATCGTTATAGTCTACTTCGGAGGGGGAATCATCATCCGCAAATTCATGCGTGGGGCTGAAGGAAATGAAATGTTTCCTCATTATGAATTTTGGAGTGACTTACCAAATTTGATTCGGGTATGCTTTATGATAAATATGAAATTCCTTAAAGTGTGGAGTCATGACATGGTTTTAAAATCGTTTTTGTCCATTGTATAGGACGGTGTCATGTTCACATTGAATGGGTGTCAAGCTGAAATGACATATGAGCGCATTTAAGTCATGCTGATCTTCACATCAGTCAGCCAGGAATGATTCCTTGTGATGTGACAATAATGTCAGAAGGCATGTCAATTTAAATATCCACTTTGAGCTTATAATGAAATGAAGTCTTCCCGAATCACTGGACATTCCAAATTTACAGTTTTCAAAAGCGGAATTGTGAGTAGCTACTATGATTATAAAACTTTGTGGCAGCGGCGGTGTTGACCAAAATGTCTTTCATGTAGTATGTGTCACGCCGTCGAGAACAATTTTAAAGTACTTAATTTTTCTAACGCATGACGCGTTTGATAAATGAATTTAAAGGAACTGCTAAATATTGCTAGTTTAAATACACACGCGTCTTTGTTTGTATATACTCAAATGGTCATGATAACACTAATTGTACGGGAAAATATTTCGATGAAAATTCGAAAATTGGTGTATAGTGTTGCGTACGATGCAATGACTGGTTTAATAATTTTAAATATGTGCTGCAATTTCAGGTAGTCAAACGACTTATTTGGTTAGTTATTTGTAGGGATAATTAAACTCGTTTATAAAAATCCTAGCAGATCTGATGTTGATAATCTCATGTAGATTTCAAAAAGTAAAATGTTTATGTAGAAAAGGCTAAATGTACGTAGGTTTGTAGGTGGAGCCGGTGTCGCGTTCTCTCTTCGATGCAATCGAATTCTACAAAAATTCAAATGATATCTGTAACTATATAATCTCTGTGTTTGTAATACGTGCAATAAAAATTACGAAACGTGTTAAAACTTAAAAATTGCATACAACTTCACAGAGCTCATAGTGAGATAAGGTTATTTTTATTTGGTGAACATCAGTAATGCTTCCGAACGGTAAATAGCATTAAATGGATTTCCAAGCAAGTTAATATGTACAATTAAGATCAATTTTCGGTACCGTGCGTTTTTGCTTTGCCTGACATGATATGTAATGATTCAATCGTATCCCTTACTGTTTTTCTGAAGATACGAACTAACCGACATATGAATATTACGTATGCATACTTATGTTTTAGCGAACATTGATCACATCGACAAGCGGAGTCACAAATAATTGCTAAATACTTGAGTGCAACACAATAACCACATCAATCTAATACTTAGTTTCATATTATGCGAAAGTAAAGCATTTAATCATATTTTGCACAACAACAACAACAACAACAACAATAAACTGCTTTACATCATTTAATCACTGGCGTACGCATATAAACTATTTATATAAGCGCTATCAGTAATAGGGAAAGCCGTCAGAAATAGGACAGAGATTTATAAGATTATTAAGCTAGACGACAATGAAACTCTATACGAAACATGCATTTAACAAATCCTCAATCTCATTTTAAGCTTATGCCTCCCTCGTTAGATGTTAAGATGTTTGCGATTTTGTGATGCCAGTGGTTAACAATTTGGCTGCGCATATTATGCTGGACGATTAGTACAATAAGTTGTATGTAAAAAATGAATTAAAAGTATTTGGAAGAAATGAATTTGATTCCAGCTGCATCCGATAAGTCAATTGGTTCTTTGGTGTCCGGTGTAACTCGTGCAACATACCAGGCAACTTGATCCTGACCTGAAGTCGATCGGTAGAGAGCAGACGCGTTGTAGTTTCTCTTTGCCAAAGCCGCTATAGTAAATATAAAATATTTGATTTTTATGGACTGATATTTTTATATTAGAAACAAACGTTAGTAAAACAAACGTACATTCAATTGAGCTGTAGCCACTTCCAACTTGGGAGGCGGTTCCAGTGAAGAAAACCATGGTTCCATCCATTGGCAAACCGCCAGCGAAAGAGTTTTCGTCAATACTGATCAGAAGTCCCATATTTTCACTTGCGGATTTGCCTACGTTAAATAACAGCTAGTTAGTACGTTTACGCATAATTCATTCATATTTTCTCCAACCATCTTTCATATTTATGAATCTTACCAACTACAGTGAACTTAGCATTTCCAACGGTTGCAGTAAGCTTGAGGGTTTTTGCAACGTTGACAGCATCAGACCTTGTGACATTAAGTTTAATACCCTTCTCATTTGCCAAGGGCATGGCGTTAATCAAGTTAATATTGGCATCTCCAGTAGACCCACACAGATAACCACTAACAACTGCTACTGGGAGGAAGGAAGTGTCCTTGAGTGATGGGTCTGTTTTGAAAAATATGACAATATTACATACGTACAAACTTAAGTTAACTATAGTTAAACAGACAATAATAATCATAAACTCGTACCTTGAACGGTAATTTCAATATTTGAAACTGCACCAAGGACAGATGTGACGATTCCAAGAGACTTGGCTAAAATCAGCCAAGGCCTATTTGGACCGGACATCGCTACTGCTAAAGTTCCAGCGTTTACAGCTCCAACAAGTCCTTCTCCCTAAAAGTAAAAATGTTCGTTAAGTCATCGTTGATTCACATACATTGTAAGACATGATTTTAGGATATCTGTTTTAATTTTGGAAAGTATATGTATACCTTGAAAAATGTAACGAACTGCTCAGCAATTTCTTCTGCAACCCTGAGTTGTGCCTCTGAAGTGCTTGCTCCAAGATGTGGAGTGCAAACCATTTTTGGGTGGTTCAAGAGCTCCCTAAAGTTGAGTAATTAAATAATTACAAGCAATATTGAATATGCACTCTAATATCTGTAGTTAACCATATGTGTATGCTTGCATAATAACAACAATCGAAACATTGGTTAGAACAGCATTATCCTTACTTATAATATTCACTTTTTGGAGGTTCCTCGACAAATACGTCAAGACCTGCGCCACCACATTGGCCGGACTTCAGGTTTCTTGAGAGGGACTCTTCATCGATGATTCCACCTCTAGCAACGTTCACAACACGGACCCCCTTCTTGCAACGACTGAACACTTCATCGTTGATTAAATCTATAAAAAACGCACTCGTTGAAATGACTGCTCATAAATTGGAATCTGGACACGGAACAAGATGTACACTCAAAACTTACGCTTAGTTTGAGGAATGAGTGGAACGTGAACTGTGATAAAATCAGCTAATGGCCAAATTTTGTCCAATGGAAGAGACTCTACTCCAAATTCCTTACTAACCTCAGCTGGAACAATTGGATCATATCCGATCGTCTACAACACAAAATAATTTCTAAAGTAAACATGTGAAATATTTCCAGGTAAACAAGGTGTTTCGTAATAAATTACGTGACTAAAGTCTTACTTTCATTCCATAGGACTGCATCCTCAGAGCAACTTCCTTACCAATCCTACCAAGACCAAGAATGGCCAAAGTTTTGCCGTAAAGCTCGTTTCCAGAGAAAAGTTTCCTATCCCATGCTCCATTCTTCATAGTCGCACAGGCTTGTGGAATGTTTCTGAAAAATAGACAAAAGGAAATTTCATTTCCCCTTTCGCTCCAAGGAGCTCAAACTCATCACTGCCACTAAAAGGAAACTTCAACATCCTGAACACTTTTATAGGAAATGGAAAGTAAGCAAATCAATAAGATTACTTTCTCGGATGCTCACAACTTAAAACATCCCTGCCACAATACATTACCCATGTGGCATCTTCAATTTATTTATTAGCTGGAAAAGTGCTCGAGTTCTTAATTTCGCTCACCACAGGGTGCTTTGAAAGACAGGATATTGAAATTTGCTTTGTTAATGAAATGAAGAAGCTTTCTTTTCTGATAATTCTATTTCATATAACGTTTCACATATAAAGAAAGGACGAAAAGGCTTACCTCGCCATAGATGCAATTAAGGCACATGTGTGTTCAGCAGCACTCAAAGTATTACCCCCTGGTGTGCTGTAATGTACAAGTTGGATTGATTTATCAAATTCAATTAAATCCGGTAGAAGCTTCTAATCTAATTTTGGATGCTTTCACTCTGTGGTTGTGAACACAGGTGGTGGTAATTCTTAAGGAATTTCAGTTCCTATAAAACTATATTTTCTTGTGTGTGGCTTATCCATCGTAATTCTAGAATTTAAGCAAAGAATAATTTACCTTTCAGGTAATTGGACACGTGCGTGGTTCAAACAATGGTGTGTTTATAAAATGAGATTTACCAAACCTTAATATTTTCCAAAAGCTGCTCCTTGGTTAACTTGATTTGATCAACGTGACAGCCATTCTTGATCAAATAGTTGGCACAAACAGTATCGACTGGATCAGTGATGAGAATTTTAGGGCCTGACATTTTGAAAATTTGGCGTGGAAGAAGGAAATTTCCTGAATATTGGAATGCTTTGGTGAATACGGCTATGGTGTTACCGAGAGTTACTCTATCGGGCAAAAGGAACGAGATTAAGTCAAATCATGAGATTTTGTATGCTTCATAGCTCGCCGGATCTGTGATAACGTGGCTCAAGCATGCTCACACGTAATGATTACTTGAGAAGTAAGAGGTGTTTTAGAAGAGTAAAATCAGTGGGATGGGCATACGAAGCATGCTTATAAACCTTTACAAGGTCAACCTGTATGCGATCAAGAATAATCGTTCGTAGGCAATTCATACTGGAACATGGACTATCTAGCAAACCAGCTTGTGCGTTTATGATTTTGTCCCCCAAAAATGTGGTATATTAGCTCTTGGGTTGTATCAATTTGCTTATAAAAATATTGAATGCGACCAGCTTAAAGTGCATATCCAGTTTTGCCTTTGATGATCATGTGAATGACCTACAAGCGTGACCCGTATCCAAGTTTTTTTAGTCACATGAGGTTTTAGGCTTGATGATGTAATTATGATGGGGTTCAAGATTTAACGAGATATTAAAAATGTAACATCGTCATTTTGCTTTTCTGTCACAAGGCACACTTTCATTTTGGGAAACGATAGGTTTTATAAATATATTCGCATTCTCTTTTAGGATGCAAACAATTTTATTCATGTAAAAGTTTGAGCTACATCCGCTTGAAGTGTAATACATTAATAATTATCCTGTATACAGCCCTTTCTTCGCTTTGATATGTATGCCATACTTTTACATGTCAAAATGCTCATGCTCATAAATAAGTTTTGATTTTCAACTAGGTATCTAGTGCTATTCTTAAATCTTCCTTTTTTCCAAAACCTCAAAATATATACATAGCCTATTCTATAGTATGAACTATACCGCAATGTCACCGACTACAACCGAGTTCCAGCGACATAATTCAAGTAGCTGTATCGCGATATTTGAGGTTTTTTTGCAGATGATCAGCAAAAAATTCACAATGCATTTTTGCAAATGCTGAATCATTTCCTAGCATGAATATAGTAGCAGTTTAAATACAACCTAATAAAAACTAGAAAAAGACAACTTACCAAAAGATGAAATATATCTTCTGTCAAATTCTGAATAGCCAACTGTCAGGTAAATCACTTGAAAATTGACAAGGGTTTACTTGTTTCAATCAACAACTGGGTTGGGAAAGATGTAATAGAATTAATGATTAAAGTCGTTTTTCAGAGGTATGAGTAATGTACGTAATATATATTTTTATCACAGTTGCAAGCACAGTGTGGGCATTATCGTGTAATGTTAAAATTTAAAGTAATGCCAGAAGCAAGGTAACCAGGAATGGTCCAGCGGAGAAGTATCTTGGAATGAATTTTTTACAAGTAGAACACACTGCAACTTCTTGTTTTGTTGTAAATACAACCAGTTTGTTTCACTCTTCCAGGCAGAAAGTAGCCCGTCTGTGTTTTCCGTTTCAAGGCCAAAAACCTCCTCCAGTCGTGTTTAAGCATAAGTCGCATTGGATTGGAATATATAGCTTTCACATAACACATTTAGACGCTTGCAAAGCATCCCGTCGGCATGTTGAGTACTGCATTTACATACAATTTTAATCTGGATAAAGAGTAACTCAGTGTAGTAGTACGAATGCATGCAGACGCTGTAAAATGAGTACATATGTGGTAGTTTGACGGGATATATTTTCTAAAAAATAATCCATGAAAAATCTGTACTCGTACAAACGTAGAGAAGTAGTGAGTCGGGCTTATGCTGTGTGGTATTTTTCCTTGTCGTATTTTTCATTGTTTATGCGTTGGAGTTTATTGGCAATTGAATTTTTTTATATTGGCCCCTAATAAAAGATAAAGATAATCAACAAAAATTCGTCTCACGTACTTATTGTGTGTTGTGAGACTATTTCATTTACAAGTGTTGCCCCTGATAGCTTTAGATTACGCTGTAGCTTGAGATAATGGACTAATGTTGCTTTCTTTGCGAAACTGTTGACGCATTTTCTTTGCCAAATGTAATAATGTCAATGATGCGTTTTGAGTGAGGTAATTAAATGTGTCTGCGTTTCTGCAATAAACCTACCACTTTGGAATGATAATTATGCAGCATAACAATGACTTTTCTGAACGTTAATTTAATTGAATCAAATCTGCTTCAGTCGATCTTGCTAAAATTAATAGGTAATTGTTAATTTGGATATTTGAACAAGATTTGAACTTGTGATTCTATGTTTGAATACAGAATGACATTGAAATTCTTAATTATTCGTATGCGTATGAGAAAAACGTCAGTTTCATGTCTGAGTTTAGATCACTTAGATATTGATATTGATCGGATTTTTACACAAAAATCATCACCATTTTTGTTGAAAATTTCTTGTAATTTACTGTGTTAGTGCGCTACCAAAATGGAAAGCACAGTCGACTTAAAGTGTATACCTCAGACCTCACCCTCTTTGCATGTTACCATTTTCATTCATATCTATCAAAATATTACGTTACTGCAGACGACATATCTATGGCTAATGTAATTGATTTTCACATTCTTAAAGTTTTAAATGGCGTCCTACTTATCTAATGATGTTACCATGAACTGTCGATAAAAATTCGTGAGATCGCCTACAAATCTAGATCCGTACTTCAAATTTCTGACGACCGATGACCAAATATGAGAAGTATTGTGGTTTGTACTACACAAAAGCTTCCTGTTCTCCCCTCAACAGAAATACGAGCATGTACTACCAAATAACGCTTATATACAGACAGTTAGCAGTTTTACAAAGTGAATGTGTACGACAGTACAACTGAGCTGCTCACAAGAGAGAAGAGCAATCCACTTTTACTTGTGGGATATAAGTATATGTATTCTCCACATACTGATTCACTCATGAAATTTTATGTTCCTTGCTCTCCCACAAATGTATATAAAACACAAGTAGAAAATGTGTGGGTGTATTGTGCATAGTATGCTTCACAGTTTAATAGACATTCTTTACTAGTGTGCATCGATGTGTGGTTGTTACGTGTGCTGCTCTCGAAGTGCTTACTAGGTCTTGCTAGGTATATGTTCAAATGGCAGCCTTGCTCATTGCCAGTGCACATATGCTACGCTATACACTTTCTTGTATACAGAGCAATAGGAAGATTTTGATAAAGCACAATATCCTTTCAAAGTTGCGAAATTTTTGACCTGTTTCAGGGTAACCACTTGTTGCACATGGCATTGCAGACATTCCATTTTCGTCGATGACCATGCAGCTCATATGCACTTCCATTGCTACACACGTACCGTTGACAAAAGGCCTTGCTACAAAATAATTTGAGCAGTCCATCCTGGTAACGCTGATATTGATTGATTAACCGGAAGGAGCATTGTGTGGGATATGAGAAGATGATGCAGTAGAACAGCGCATCTTCACTCGGGTAAAATCGGAAGAGATTTTTCGTAAAAAAGCATTCCTTTTGTTTGAGTGGGAGGGGAAAACAAGGGTATACTCAAACCTTGTGAAGTTGTACGATTATTTTGGCAAATTATAGCTTTTTCAGAAAATTAGATGATGTGATGATTAACAGCATTCCCCTAAATAAATAGGGGGTAATTTAAGTAATTGAATTTAAATGTTATTACTCGATAGCTTGCTACATATTACAATACTGTCGGCAGTACCTGATGTTGATGTTTGCTTCCATGTTGACTAATTGTAAGGCATTTCTCAGTAAGAAACAGTAGGAAGTTGATGCAGATAAAAAAAACAATGCAGATGTAGTCGTACTACTGACAGGATACATCTCATGATGAACGCATCAATGATTTCTTTGGGTACTGTATAATTTACATACAACTATTGCCCATTTAATGGAATCAAACTGATCAAAGCTTTTTAGTAAATCAGAAGTTAGGTTGGATATTTTAGCTTAATTTTGAGCGATTCTTTACCCAGGGTATAGACATCAACGAGGTACGTGTGTAAGATTTTTTTCTGTGTTGTCTCCGTCTGTCATTAAATCCAGAGATGAAGGTGAGATTAAATGCATTAGGCAGAGTAGAATGTAAAAAATATTCGAATTATGCTTTAGTCTTAGTATCAACGTTAAGCTATATGCTTATTTAGTAACTCATTCGAATTATTATGTTTGCCTATAGTCAAATGCAGTTTAGAAATGAAATTCATGTAACCCAATGTTTCGTAATATGCTCACATGCTTTCGTAATCCCAATTAAATTGTTAATTCATTTTAGTTTATACTTAAGCAGACGCCGAATTTCGGCTTTACAACACAAGTCGATAAAAATGTATGAACATGAATTAAAATTCCACTTCATCTCCACCATTATCTCATAGCATCATCTTATAGTCCCAGCTCCAGCTATCACCGGTCGGCACAACATGTTCGAGCAAGTATACCCATTGTATTATATTTATTTTTATTTATCTTATCTGCAAGTGTGCAGCCTCACGCGTTTAGTTCAGTTCGGCCGACCGACCCACATTTTTGCGAAAAGCTCATCTCTCCCTCTCCGACAATGGCATTGAAAGGGGTCGTTGATATGTGCATAGTTAGTCGCAGATTTTTTTCATAATCCAATGCCATAATAAGTCTTTTATATTGAAGAAGCGGTTGTAGCGGTCTATCTCGCGAACTCTTGTTAATGAATAGAATGGAGCAAATCAGTTCTGACTGTTGTTGTCTGGTTTACTTGGATGGGACCCAATTATAGCGTGAGCAGAATGTTTTCTAAAGTTACGACGCATTTTCTCCACATCTTCCGATCCTAGTCAAGTGGCAGAATAACGCATGTTATTGCAACACAAACAAAAAGACCTTGAAATACGTCACTGAATAAATTAAGGCGTGTTCTGTACATCAACATAACCTGTATTCTGACTCGAATTTTTATTTTTGCTAGACAAACTCCCAGTTCCATAGTCTTTTGAATCCCTGCAAGTACTGGACGAGCGAGTAACAAATTATTATGACTTTCTCGTGAATGCGAAATAAAGCTATACAATTTACATAAATAATACACGTACAATCTACAAAGCTCGTATATTTTATCAACATAGAAAACCTGATATGGGAATTTGTTCCCAAAACCCTAATAAATCCGTGAGAATTATTTCCTCATATTTTACCATTTTTGCCATGAGTCATAACAAACTAACACTGGAAATCCTTGATCCTTATAAAATCTACTTTCAGCTTTGCTGCTTCCATATAAGTAGCCATCCTTTTGTTATGCAATAACTTTTTCCTTTTCTCATTGTTTTCTAAGCGGCATATATAAGTTTTTTATTGTTGCCAATTCACGCAATTGGAGTACATTTCCACAGGAAATGGATGCCAGAGTAAGCTATAACATGCGACTTGTATGTAAAATAAAATCCCCCTACACACATAACCGGAAAGCCTTGTGCCTGTTCGCTTCTTTTCGTATAGGTACACAGTACACACAACATGCAAGCAATGTGTGTCCTGTTTGACAAAGCTGGAGAAATCGATTGTCGAAGGGAATTTTCCAGGTTACCCTGAAAAATCTGTTCTACATTGTATACACTTCTGGTGAAGAAAGCCTTGTTCCAAACACTGTTATTTTCATAGAAGTATTCCTTCTCTAGAACCAACATGCTATGCTTGGAAAATTGAATCCAATCATATATAAAACAAACCACCATATTAAGTACCAGTGGAAATCGAGGTCTATATAGACAAAAGACTTTTACATTGAAATTGCGGGACACGATGAAATAATACCCATGCATTAAATTTACCCATCAATCAATTTATAATTCAAACACGTTAAAAATTTTGCTTAAACTGTGAATCAATCTTCTCTTCTGTTTGGCGAGTATAAGCTTTCAATGAGGAGATAGTGGGCTCGATGCAATGTGCTTCACTAACTGAGCGAAATAAACAGAGCTTCTTTTGCAACGACACACCTCCAGCCTTCCTCTGTTCTCATTGGTAGCTGCTTACTTTCGTCTCGTGACGGAGGAATTCACTTGGGGTATATATAAAGCTTCGGAACGAAGGCCGAACAATCTTCAAGACTATCTCGTTGCAGCAACATTGCAGTAACTTTTACGGAATAGTGTGCAATCAAGTGTAAAGGCAGACGATATTGTGATACTCATTTTCATTGCAATCAATCAAAAGCAGACAGTGCTGTATAAATTAGTATTTCTAAAAGTCTAGATCCTCTATGCACAAGTAGTTGTGGTAAATGCTGAGAGAAACTATTGGAAAGAGAAGGAATTGTGTAGTGTTGCCGGTCGAAAAGTTAAAAAAAAACAGTTTCTAACAAGGTCCAGCAGATCATTTCAAGCGAGACGAGAAGATGCAAATTGTGAAGCAAACTGCGAGTCTTCTTATGAGCATTATTTGTGTGCTCATGTTTCCAGCGTTTGTGGTGCTATTTACACCTATAACCATTTTCAGATTTATTACTAGAACATCGTTTTAAAAGGATGCTCTACAACTGTTACCGATGGTAAATGAACATTTCTTAATTTATTTATTTGGAATTTGGGTAATTAGGTTGTAGAATCTACGAGTTGTTGAGCTTTATTTTTTTTGCAAGTGTGAAAAAGTGGTTCTTGATGAACTGCCTTTTACGTCGCAGTAGTGACCTAATTATTGATTTTCTTTAGTTTGTATGTTCCTCTCCATAGGTATTTCTTGGCAAGCCAACGAGTTGAATATGGAGGTTATAGTACACTCAAAGGAATAAATTGAAACAATTTCAAAATGCCAAACGACTGCAAACGTAATTGGACAACATTCTATTTTCAAATGAAGCCATTCCGTTGGAAGTTTGGATACAGGAGCTATTGGCGTTCTGGGAAATATATGGAACAAATTGTCAAAAGAAATGAGTTGTGAAGCTTCTGAGATTTTTATGAATCACTCACTGATTGAACCACTGCAGGTCAATTGTTCAGTTAGTTAAAAGGAATTGGATTCAATTTTACTATGAATTTGTTTCAATAGGGCGTTATAGAGGCGTGGATCTCAAAAATATAACGTGTTTTCATTGAACTAGTATCTTATAAAATATTGTACAATTGTACTCACAAATGTACTTTTTCAGTCAATATCTTTGTTAGTACATGAAAAGTCGCACGTGCGTGCATTAATGCATCTTGATTGCGATGCTAAAAGCTTCCAGTAACAGATGCGCAATACTAAATGTATACATATTTCCTCATACTTATATCTAATACCTACGTACATTACATTTATTCACTTCTTAGAAGTAATTTATAAATAGTTCATAGATATTTACAGAACTGCTCTACGAATCAATGAATGACCTGAATGATATCTAATGTACCCATTTATGCATTACCATGCTTCTTTTACTCTTTATTACGTAGATGCTCCTTTGATGGTTTATAAGATTTTATCAAATGTTTTTTAATGTACAATGTACATAGTTTAAAATAAATACTTTAAGTTCCAGGAAGTATTAACATAACCTACTGTTTTCCTTCATTACGAATATTTTTATATCGACTTCAAATTGGAAGCGTGGTGGTAAAATAGTTTTATTGTCTTTTTAAACTTGTTTGAACACTTCTGTTGTGCCTTAAGAACTCCTATTTTTGTTAACTACTTTATTTATTGTGTTACCCTTAAAGATTAAAATTAATTTATGGATAATAAAAATATTCATACGTTATGTATTCATTTAAAATATAAACACATCATTAAATTATTTGAAGCATCAGTTGAAGTCTGCAATTGCTGCCTTTCTATATAACGGTGCTAATGCGCTTGTTGTCTACTAATATGATGAGAGTTGATCCACCTCAAGAGAGATGTCTCACAAGTTTATAACACGTGCGTATCAGTTGCTGGTATGATATTCATTTACTAAAGCGACACATTTGTTGCAGCATGACACGCTTGTTTTGTATCAGTGCAGTAATCATATTAGTATATCATATATAACCACAGGTATTGCAAAATACGTCTACGATATGATCTTTCGTAACATGTGCTTTGTGTCATATCATGTCATATGTCAGTTTATTTCGAAAGCTTGGCCGTTTGTCACCACCAAAACTTCGTGAAATGCAATGACTGCATAAGTAAAGCGTTAGTTTTTCTTATCAATTGGACTCAAGCACATGCTTATCTCCGGATCAATGTACATCAATAAACTTTGCAGCCTACATAATCTAATTTCTTTGTAGTTTTTCATCTACTCACTCAAATTACTTTTGAATAAACCAGTATTGTCATTATAATTGTTGGCTGTGGACAGATAAAATAAAAATGTTTTTGCCAATTTCCAATACTTGCGAATTTCTTGATAATATAGTAGCTATATTCACCAATATTGTAACGCTGAGTATCTATCACTTATATCCTCCGGACCGGATCTATAGCTTATGATTATTTGCATATAATTTTGATTTGTTTTGTTAGAGCACGCTTTCAGCTGTACAATTAAGGTTCAATCATCAATCACCAATTAAGAGAACTCTTCATTCGTTCATTTTATCCCTGTGATAAGTCTCATAGTAGATCAAGCACGACAGCGATAAGATGCCAATCGAAAAGGATCCATGTGTACGCTGCACTCTAGATGCAGAGGTGATAATTATTATCAATGATTTTAGTCAAGGGATATAATTTACAAGGGATATATAACAAAATAACAAAATTAGTCTCACGCCAGAGGATTGTCTTGAAGCATGCATGCAAATACAAAGATCTTTTATATAGCGTGCCAACCGGAGCTCGGTTATGGCTACAAAAATGCAAAGCCAATTACATAAAACCAACTCTACAACTTCATGCACATTTGTTTTCTGAACTAATTAACAACAATAAACGTACATATATGTACATATATGTATCTATGAATATTGTAGAGTATATACAACAATCGCTAACAATAGAAAGGTCTATGCCCAAATAACATTCAATTGGCAAGTTCAAGGTAAATCAAAATATGAACTCTGTTTTAACACGGTCTAAATCTTCATTCAAGGATGCGCATGCGTAGTGGTACTGATAGTATACAAAAGATTTATTCAGCGTTATTTAGCTCGTTATATTTAAGATTCGTTGCAGTATCCCTGTGTCTTTCATTGAAACAACTGCTCTGATACAGTTAAAGGGCTCTGTTGGTGAATCTGTGCTTTTCAGAATCTTAAAGTTTCTTTCATTTCTACTTTCCCTCAACAATGGATTCCTTCGTGCAGTTTGCATTTTTTCTCAATATTCTTGGCTGGCTCATGGCTGGAGGAATCCTTTCCATGTTCATTTACCCATTTTTTGTTCTCTCCTGCTGGATGTCAGGATTTAGAAAGTCAGGTTCAAGATCAAGCACACCGACTAGCCTGTCCAAAATTCGGGATGAAACCATGAACTCCATTAAAAGGTATGTAGTTAGAGATATAACTTTTGTGTAAAGATGTAGTTGAGATATGTTTCTGAAAATATTTATTTAAATTGGCAATGCCAAATGCCACAATTTCATTTTGAATTACTGTTTATATGCAGTACAATCGTCTAACTAGAGGGTAGAAACGTGTAAATTGCTAATTTGATGATTAGCGAAGAAGCGTATTTTTTTAAAACATAAAGTCAGTTAGTGTGTAGTAGTGCAGCAAGTGTAGCTGTATTTTAAAAGTCCAATGATGTAGCTGTACCGTACGAATTATCACAGGCACCACCTAAATTGATGCAGAGTTGCTGTATTTTCAAGTTCATGAGCAGAATCGCAATGCATGGCTGACTTTTTTCTTCAAAAATCTTTTTAACTACAGACAACTGAAGGGGAGGGTTAAAATGTGAATACTTTTTAATTTTATATTGGTATATGTATTTGTATAAAGCCTGAGCACGTGTGATATCTGACTTTTATAGCGTCTATCCTTTAGATCTTACTAAATCTGTCTATTTTCTGCTCAACTATATTGCTTTAAAGTACTTAAAATGTATATTTGCTATTTCAACAGAAGCGCAAAACTTATGAGCTGAAGCGATGCGGAGGTTTGTGGAAGCTTCGTATGCGGGTTTATCTTGTTGTGATATCCTCTTTCATGCGCTTCCAGGATTGATAAGCCAGATATTTTTTAAAATGAGTAAATATATCCCTTTATTGTTGACTTCTTTCTTACTTTGTGCTTTCCTGGTTAATTCAAAGTTAAATGAAGTTTAGTCATAACAGTTATTTATATGTTATATCTCACCGAATGTAATCTTTCTTCCATAAGCTATGTTTGAAAGTAATAAAAATCACTAACATTGAAATGCTTGTTCCGTCACCTTTTCTTTCATCACACATTGTAATTTATCACTTTTATCACCACTGCATTCTTATAAATGTTTGATTGAAATGTACATAAATTTACAAAATGCGTAGTGGAAAGCAGTTAATTGATTATTTTTCACACTAAAAAGCGTAGGTAGTTACAAATTAACACCTACTGCAGCAGCATTTACCTATACGTATTGGAAATCAAACATGTTATTTTTTACATTTTTAGCCTGCTTACCACTGACGGGAAAATTAGCGGTCGATTTTTGGCAGGCACAGAATTTCCTCGTGAAGAATACTTAGGTTCAAGCTAATATAAATAAATGTATATACATATTTGTTGGAATGAAAATAAATAAATCCTCTTTGCGAAACGAACCTTACCTTACGTGTAGTATCATCATGTATTATTTTTTTAGCTGGACCGCATTACGTCATTCGTTTCGGCAGAGTGATCATTATTCTATCACGTCTAGCTTAGCTATATCCTAATTTTCCACACTAGCGTGTATTTAATATACTTTTAGGATATATTTAAAACCTAAATTTTAACACTAACCCACAGAATCTTGCCAAATCTCGCTCGCATGCACGAATGCCCAGGGAAATCCAGTCTGGTTTATGAGTGCAACTAGCACAAGGTTTCTGTACATCTACAAAGGTTATCCTACTGGAAGTCATGGTTAGAACTAATAAAGCCATTTTATTCAAGAAAACAATTTCTTCCCTTACGCAGTACGACATGGACGTTAGATTTGGTTCTGTCCTCCTATCATAGCAATTCTCCCTCTCCTTTTAACACCAATTGTCTGATTTGCATTTAGTTATATCGTAAGGAAGAGGACTTCAAGGTTATCAACTGTAGATATTAGTCACCTACATGAAAAATACTACTTACCAACGTTGTATGCTCACTTTACAAATTGCGTATTATTTTATACATGGCATGGTACACCTAGTTAGCACATTTGTGTCCACTTCCTTTACTTAGTTCATTCCGTATTTGCTCTTCTAGTGACGACGTACTGCAAATATTTACCTGAACAATATTTAACTAATCGTAACATCGTAAGAAACACTGATTTCTACATTTCAGTTCCGAAAATGGATCTTGTAACTACTTGGATTAGTCTAGTGTACATACTCAACATTTTCGGTTGGATATTTGGACTTGGAATTGTGTCAATGTGGCTTTATCCCTTTTTAATTCTTGACTCATGGATGGGTTCGATGAAAACGAAAGCTCCTACTTTGTACATAAACGGGTAAGTTGTACTTTGTACTGTTTCGGCGTTATACTGAACAAATATCCTCGAGAGTTACATAATCTAAAAGTTAGTCACTCTTAATTTATTTACAGAAACTCGCATCTCGTTAGATAATCAATCGTTTTTGAGCCGAGATTGGTCCAACGAATTGGAGTTAACTGCATCGCAATAAAATCACCAAAAAATGATGGAGTGATTCAAGTACACAACAAAATAAAATATTTATTACATTGTTAAGTACCTTCTTACGACAGGTTTATTAGACTAATGTCGGCAATTTGACGTTTGTTTATGAACATTTGTAAATTATTATACATAACTTTACGTTAAGAGTGCGTTTTGAATATCTACTTAATAAGTGATTCATCATGTACAATCTTACAACAATGCATTAATGCAATGTATATGCCACTTGTGTCATTTACGTCAATGAAAAATAGAACTTTGTACAGTAGTCAACCTTCGATTTATTTGACTCACCGTTTATTTAATGCGCAAAATTGTGACTTGCTATGCATCATCATTTTAAGTATTTTTATAATTTATAAGGCACCATATATTACACCAACAAAAGGAAGTAGATAGTAGATTGATATAAGGATAAGCCGGGATTTTAGCACTACTCTACACAGCCTAACTGATAAAAATAGTTTGAGTGTCAATTCCCAGAGTTGTTCTTCTGTGCCAATCCTCAATTTGTATTTCATTATTATCAACGCTGAATACCTAGGGATGGATGCTTAATTAGTCAGGAGAACAATATTCACTTCTTGTTTCTTTGTGCCAAGCAGCCGATGTGATTTACTTTGCAGTCCACTCTTGAATGTAAAAACAAATATTTGATGAATTACTCAACTTAAGTTCTGCAACATGATCTTCTTGGATGGATATATGACACTGATTATCAATTATCGCATTTGACAGTTTTACAACTTTGACTAGAAAAAATAGTCGCGTGTTGATGTTATCTTCATAAAAATGTTTTCATAACGTCGGACATATTATGGTCATTTTTCGTTTCATACTATATAGCAAATCGTATAAAAACAACCATATTATTTGCAAAGATTCATACTCCACTGGAAACAGTTCATTCAGCAAGAAGTTGCAGTTTTCAGCTAGTCAATTATTTTGCATTTTGGATTCAAGGGAATTGCGAAAATTAGTAGGCTGCAAAATGAAGTTCATTTCTCTTTCATTGTTAATTTGCCTGTTGGCAAAGGCTGGTAATGCTACTGTTTCCACAAATCCAGCGGATACTGTATTTCTCTCGTATTCGTAAGTGAAGCGAATGCCCTAAATATTTCAAGATATATAAATATTCCAGGTTTCCATTTATTTATTTATTCATAAGCTGTGACGCATGTTGTGTAGAAGTCAAGGAACTCGGACCGAGGTGATCTTGGGAGATGTAGGCTCCTTGAATGCCGCTCAGGTGCGTGCTAATACTAAAACCTACTTAATCATTGATGGATTCTTGTCAGACTCAACAAGTCCAATGTCACAAACGAACAAAGATGGTATGGTATTCAGTTGTTTGACTTCATCTTAGTTTGTCCCGCAGTTTTTTCTCAAGTCTATGCAATTTCTTTTACAATGCAGAGATCCTTAGACAGTATCCAAATACCAATGTCTTTGTCGTGGATTGGGGCAAGCTTTCTGGTAGTGGAACTACTATTGAAAATCAACTCGAAACTTTGCAAGTTTATTCGAAGGTAAAGTTAAATTTACTCCCTTCCTACGTGACCCCGTCAAGGTTTAAATGCATTTCTTACTTTCAATTAAGGTACTCAATAATGTTGGCCCTGTCGCTCAAAGAATTGCTGATTTCCTTGATTTCTTGAAAGTTCAACGAAACATCGACTTTTCACAAGTACACATCATTGGCCACTCTCTGGGAGCTCATAGTAAGTTAAAAGTTATGAACTATAAGATAAATATATGCATAGAAATCTGAAATTGATATGAGTTTTATCTGAAACGTACAGTTGCCGGAGCCACTGGTTATTGGGTAATAAACAAATATGGGGGTTTGATTGACCGTATCAGTGGTCTTGATCCAGCTGGGCCTTTGTAAGTTAATCGGAGTAAACTTATCAGCATGATTTATACTTGTCGTAAAACATAAGACTGTATGTGTTCCCGGAAGCTATAAATATTTTGTGTTTATTTATAACTTTTAGCTTCTCTGGAAATAATGTTGACAAAAGGTTGCACAAGGGTGACGCTGCATTCGTAGACATTTACCACACCAATCGAGGAACCCTCGGAGATTCCTCTCATCAAACCGCTGACATCAACGTTTATGTCAACGGTGGAGCTTCTCAACCAGGTAATTTATTAAATGGTAATTGCTGGTTTTCAAAGTTTGCAAGTTTAACAATGTTTTATGAAATTATAATTTCCAGGATGCGAAGAAGCTGACAACTCCGGATTCAAAGGTAAAATTAACTGAAAATAAGTGAAATTATTTATATTTATTGATCATAATAATATTAATGACCTGTTCATGATGAATCACATGAATTGTAGGATACTGCAGTCATTCTTATTCCTGGAAACTTTGGAATGCCTGCTCTCAATCTAACTCTTGCTATGCTTGCCCATGCTCAGGATATGATTGTCAGTGTGCCACATGCAGCCCAACTTGCTCAAATGGTGCTAATCTGGGGCTTAACTTCGCAACCAGGTATCTCTATTAGTTCATCACTTTTGTTGTAAACACACTAATTCCATGATAATAATATTATATATGAAATATTTCAGTGTCCGAGGAGCCCTTTACCTGAGAACTGAAGCTCTTGATTGATACAATTAAACAAAGGCTTATCCTGCTATTGGTTTAATCGTTACATAAATCGAATTTTTCATATTTATAGGTTAAGACAAGTGTTAAGAGTTGTTATGCATGTACGCTCAAAATGCCAAATAAAAAGTCGATTAACTTTAACAGATTGTGGTAACATTTATGATTTATTATCAAAATCTAAGAATATTTTATTTATTGCAACCGTATATGTTTGTCAACCCTTTTATATCCCATGATCGTCAACAACAATAAAGACTGCATAACACGGAGAACAATTACTGCCCTTTCCTATCCTTTGTAACTGCCGTCTTTTTGTTCTTCAAAGAATTAACGGTTAATCTTCGCATGTCCGAATTTAACTCAAAATGATTTACTCGACAAAACAAAAGATACTGATTTCATATCAACCATGAGACACTTTGTTTAAAGCCCTCGACACGGGCCTTTTTATCAGTTTTATTTTACATACATACTTTAATTTTCTACTCAAAACTTTCATAAATATTTACTTACATACTTGTTAGCTTCCAAAACTACATTTTTTCGCGTTATGCTCATACTTATCCAGATATTATTTTAACGATATATACTCAATTTACAATTACTGCGGTACGGCATCATCGCAAGGGTAACTCGTCTATTGTATTTGCAAAAACTGCAAATAAATTAATTTCATTGAACAACAGAATGCACATTTTCTCCCCTTCCCAGTCCCCATCGTTAACAGTCCCCACCATTTATCCGACTTTATTTTATGGGTATGTGTGAGATTCATTATTTTCATTCCCTGTCCTTTTCCAACTCAAATCTCGCACTCCACTGTAGCATCCGTAATGTCTATTCGTATCACTTTTTTAGTTTCAGTTTTTTAAAAAGTTGTAAATATTTTCTGATAACGCAATATACGAAGTAGAGAATACGCATATAATTAAATATTTTATCAGAATCATTACTTTGCAATGGAAATTGATTTAGGCATATTACATGGGTTGACGTACAGTTAAAATAATCTCCACATCCAATATTACCAGATGAAGGAGTGAGCAATTACTTCTTGTCATGCATGATTCTCTCGTTGTATTTAAGTACTTTACTTCATGTTTCGAGCAGTAGACGATTCTGAATCATCTAAACGATAAACCTTCTGCCACTGCACTGCTACGAATTTACTTTCTAAATCAATATTTTTTTTTCTTCCTCTGCGAGTAATACCCTACAGTATTCTCTACTTCATTTCTATTTCCCCCCACATTTTGCACTATATATTAGCGTGCATATGTAATATTATTTGTTGCTGGAATTAATAAGTTAGTTTAAAAATGCATTAAAATGTTAATATTTAAAATTCAAACAACCATTAAGAAAGACGGCATGGCACGTTCATCTCGTTTTCGAAAAGGAAAGTAATGAAAGCGAAAGTGAAAACAGCAGATGTACGTTTTATAGTACCATATAATCCTCCGTCTAACAAGTACATCGTAAAGTAAATAAAGCAATCTAAAATAACAAGATAGTAGTTCTAACAATAATATTGCACTTTTCAGCTTGTGTTCTATCACGTTGTAAAAACCAAGATAAAGATTTCCCTAAAAATATACATGTCTATATTTTATTGTTAAGTCGTACATTTTCTGGCTTTATGGTTATGTATGGTATATGGTATATTTCTGTAATGGTAACAATAACAAGTTTTTAAAGTATCTGACTCTTCTCCACCCCAAAATAATATGTAAATTACTTACCTACCCATATGTAACTATTTCATGTACAATAATTTCTGGAGATATTGGCTCTACGAAAACTGTTTTAGATTAGGTCGGTAATTGTAACTTTGTATAGAGAATCTGTTAGGTAACAAGTTTTTATTTTAGTTTTGGCTAAACATGTCGGTGATGATGATAACTATGATGAAGAGGATCATCTGACTCGCTACTGAAGCTTCCTTCATTTTCTAACTCTTCGATGAACAACTTAACAATCCATATTTCATACACTGTATAGAAACACCCAAGACAGCACACGCCTTGGGTTGGGATTTTTAAAATTCTTAATTCGAGGTCGTTTTCTGTATAAAATGTTTCCGGGGGGAATTCCAAACTCCATTCGGAGAAATGGCCGACTATTAATGATATTTGGAACACAGAGAGTTGGAGTATTATGACAATGGAAGCGATTACCACCCATATGGACAATTTTCTGGAGCTTTGCTGTAAAGAGAAACAAATAAAGAGTCTGTCATTGTTTTGAAAGTGAGGGATCTGGTGGAGGGGCTGCATAGGCTTGAATAGCTTATCTACTCTGACTCTAGTCTATTTGGAAGGAATCCGAGAAAGACTGTGATGAGAGAGTAGAAGCTTTTATGACAAGCAATAAAACTGGAGCAATATGGTGTGATCAATAAATACGTGATGAATTTCTGTTACCGTATGTGCTCCCACAATCATACAAATAGCGAGGCCAAAGTAGGTGACGTACACAATGACAAAAAAGCCATCAAAACTTGAGCTAATAGGACCTAAAATATACATAACATGGAACAAGGGTAAATTCTGCGGTCTAGATATCCCGTAATAGATTAACATGAGGATAGTCTTGGCAGAATACTAAACCGGATTTTAAAATGGTTTCTGCACTTTGCATCACATTACACAAGTCATACATACACACAACTATAGTGAACTAATAGTGAACAAGACAGTTTGGTATTACCATAATCTGGTATGCGTCCAGCCGCAACCCAGGCATCAAAGGTTGTGAGGAGTTCATTCAAATGATAAATGGTACGGATAAATGACCAAATCTAAATGGTGCAATGATAGAGAAAAATGGAAAAACTGGGTATAAAAACTTTCTTTTCAATCTAGAGACAACTACAAAATGGCAATAGAAGTATATTGTGCATGCCGAAGTGTAAAATGGTACACTAACGGTAGAGTTTAAATAGGTTTATTTTGTATATTATATCACTAAGTAAAGACTACGTAGTGGCTACATTATCTACTGATAATTTGAGTTTGCATTCAAATGGAAATTGTAAAAGTGATTAGGATTACTTACAAGATCATAAAGTGCCAAGTAAGACACACAGCTTTGCAAGGGGTACTCACAGCAGGGGTGGACCATAGTGTATTTAGAGAGAGTATTATATTGATGATTTAACAAAAACGAGTATACGTATAGCACACAGTGTAGGCAGTAAATCACGACTTATCATGCATGATCGTGATAACTACTGAAAATTGACTAGCACCTCTTCATTTCTCTTAGAAAAGGAGAGTGGTGGACGACGGAGACTCAAAAAAGGGTATCGATAGAATTAAAGGTAGATTTAGGGTTACTGGAGAAAAGTAAGAATAATGGGAAGCACTTGGAGTACTACTACCACAATTCACTGATGACCAATGAGGTAGTGCTGGAACAGATGATGATGATAAAGATGACGAGTAGGAGAAAATGGTATAATTTTGAAAGTTTCTAGTCCAACTAGTAGCTAATTCCATTTTTGGATCGATATATTCCGCAGGTTGAAAGCATTCAAAACTTCTTTGATCAGCTCACAAGTGTCACCATGAATGGACGGCTGTCCATTTTGGCCGTCTCTTCTCTTTACACTTAACAAAAATCTTTTTCAGATCGCAAGAATTTCTTTGACTAGTATTTTTTTCCACTTTTCCTATATCTTTATACAATTCCTCGTTTTATGCATTTACAATTGTGCTTGTGTTATCCCTGCTGAGTGCTGCTGGCAATATTGTAGTAGTCTGCTGGAGAGAGTGAGGTTGGTGGTAAGATAGCTGCTGCTGTTGTTCATCATCCACTTTCATTGCGCCTGACAGAGCCAGCTTCCGAAAATCCGACTGCCCCTTGTGACTCCGGTGTCTGAAGGCTCTTCCAGTTTCCTCGGAGTGAGGATATGGGATATTGCAGCATTGTAGGTCTTTCCCATGTGGAGAAAGGCTATCTAGCTGTATCTCTCGGTTCTCGTTAATATTCTCATCTATTCCACATTCACCTTGTTCGTTATTATCCTTGTAATATATTTCCTGTGTTGTGAAAGACTCTTCGTCTTCCACGCTTAGAGCGTACTTAGAACATGTTCCCCCACCGGAACACATCAAACTCGCTACCAGAAACCGAAGGCTTTTCGCACTTCCCTTTCTGATGATTTGCATCAGTGAGAGAAACACTTTGAATAGAATTGCCAGAAATGAGGTAAACAGAAAGAGTTTCAGGTATTTTAGGATCACGAGCAAGGCACGAATCTTTGTATGCATTTTTACAAGTTGAAAAAAATTGTAATTACGTATTCGGGGAATTCAAGATTGATTATTTAAATAATCGTGGTTTGCAAAATAATGTCTCAAGATGACACTGAATTTCTACCAGCCGTTGACTCTACTTGATGCTAAATGCGAAATTAAATGGCTTAAGTGCATATGTGTTGAGCAAAGCCATAATTAAAAATATGACCATTTGCAATGGTTAGTTCAATGAATATGAAGCTGTGAAACATCTGAAATTACACCATTTCAATTTCTCATCGCATTTTTATCATGTTACCTAACTGACCCGATGGACCCCATAAGAAATCCTTATCACTGGTTTTCGCTGATATGTTAAAAGCGAAACTTGAAGAAGTTAAATTAATTAGTCTTTTTGCTTGTTTTCGAGTAATGAGGGAACGTAGTATGAACGTCATGAATAGTTTAATAGAATGCATTATAATGAGATTTGTTATAATATTGAGAGGAGTGGTATAGACTGTAGTTGGATCGGAAATTAGAACAATATACTCCAACTTCTACACACTATGCAGCTTAACATTGACAAACTACCTAGATATACGGAAAGGAGTTTCACAACTGGTAATTGCATTACTGTAACCGCCCATAATTGGAGCATATTATGGTTTTTGCAAGCAAGTCGAAAAGACCTTTAAACTTGAACTTGACTCGAATGGAGGTAGCAATCTGCCTTATGGTTTGAACTACTTAAGTCAGTTTAGAATTAAAAGCAAGTTGATCGCAGTATTTTAGGGTTTAAATTAAAGAAGTTGGGTAAACAATAATTGTAAGGCGTATTTGATCACTGGTATTTCTACGATAAAACTTCCTCATTGCTAAAAATAAACAGCCGTAGGCCTTTACTACTTCAGAGTTTGAGATAAACCTGAAAAGGACCTGCGTAATTCCAGAAAACAACAACCGAACAAGATATTAGTACGCATGAATAACCCCTGATGTAATACTTGTCGACAAACAACTTAAAATATATGCATGCCCAGTTCCACAAGATGAAAAGATTTCTTTGTTGTTTGCGTTGTTTGCTGAGATTTCATTTGACTCAAGAGGACTAAATAACGGTATAAAAGACGTCAGCAAATCTTGATCTTTGTAAAGCCATTATACCTTTAAGATTCAACTATCCTGCGTTGCTCTTTCATTCCACCAAATTGGTGATGAGTTCACCACACATCTGTGCTTCCTTGGGTTAACGAGTCGTCAGATTTTCTGTACATTCCTAATAAATACCTATATCATATTGTTTACAGCCAATCATTGTTCCATCAAAACAAGGAACAAAGCTTACAGTAAATTGTCGTATCTCATCGCAAATCTAAAAATTTTAAGCTACTCATGTGGTCATGCACTTCCAACAGCAGTGCTAAAAGTGTCGTTCATTATTGCTCACAACCCCAACAGCTCTCGCCTTGTCATTTTTTGTAATTGCGAGAAACTAAATCAAGCTTGACGTTTCTGACTTTTGACTACTCTACACCAAAACTACTTGAAGGAATCCATAAACCAACAGTTCGCATCTTTCGTTCTGTCTTACACAGACCTTAAACTCGTTGTGCGGTGATCGTGCTACTAAATTTATAATGGAATAGCAGCCAGTAATACATAGTTTGGTTTTCATATGTACTTCATACTTACAATATACCAATTCTAGCCTAAACAGGAAAACCCAAAGGAAGGTCAACATCTCCCACAATCGTCTTGAAGCACGGTAATCAAGTTCACGTGTGTGGATTCATTTAAAGATACGCGAGTGCACCCGAGACGCCTTACCTGCAGCATGTAGAGCAACATCAAAATAAGAAGGAAATAAACCGCTGTGCATATTATTGACCAAACTTTTGATCCATTCAATGTTGCCCTTTAGCAGCGACTCCTAAAATACTGGTGACCAGCGTTAGAGAGTATTTGCTTTTGGTCGAGGAGCGAGTTTTTTGTTAAAAAAGAAGAATGATGTATTGTATTCAGTTCAACTAAACAAGCATAACTTTACTATTGTGGATGTTGAGTGGTGAGTGAACACGATATGCATGAAACAAAAGCCCAAAAGATGCATGTTTTATGGTATTCATTTACCCGTTTGCGGAAGTGATTATCAACTTCATAACATGGAGAATAATGCGGAATACATTTTTTGCTCATATTTCTGTTTTTTCATAACAATGGACAAGTTGAGAATGCTCAGAAATTAACTAGCAAGAACGCCGGTCTAGTCGACCAGGAACTGAAAATATTAAGTATGCAGAATTGCAATGAAGGAGACGACTACGAGACTTGTATCACGTCTAAGCAATTCAGCTTAGGCGCGGCATTACGTGTTTGAGTGGCGTTAGGGTCAGATTGAATTGGAAAATATTCAGCCGACTCCTTGATACCTTTACAACAGCCGTAGTCCATATTCTGGAAATTTCGGCTTGTTAAAAAGAACCAGTAAAATAACTCAAGTTATTGTTCCATGCTGTCAAAAAATTATATTTTTGAAAAGCAGAATTTCAATCCTTAGGTATCATCACTGTTTCAGTAACGTCAAGGAAAATGTCAACTATTGGTCATAATAACGCAATGTGCTCCAACATCACATGCGAGGAGTGTCCAACGAAGCAAAGCTCGAGTTTCGGGAAAACTGTAACGGACGTAGTGAAATCTACTGCCCAAGAAATCATAGTCATGTTCCTGGAACTAATTGCACTAATTATTTTGCCATGTCTTTTCCTACTAACATCGCCAAAGTGTTTAACCCGATATTTTTGTGCTCTCTGATGAGCACATAGGAAAATTGTGGTAATTCACTTGAATAGACCGACGAGGATGATATTACTCTGAGAAATTGAAAGATTCAAGGTATGCAACTAACCTTGGGAATTACCCTTTATTTCAAGAACAAAGGTTAAAATATCTTGTTTATAACATCTTAAAGACTGTTAATCTATGTTGTTATTGTAATAGCTGCTCAAGAACCGGAAAACATAAAAACACAAACATGTAGACTAAATCTGCATAACATTGTATATTATTGTCGAGATAACAGATTTAAATTGTTCAACAGACCGAGACCCTAATGTAATGGAAACAAATTGAGTAAAGTTTGCGTGAAGCGGTAGAGGAAACTGATGAATTCACCCACTGGCTGTGAGCAAAGCTGATTCGAAGACTGTTAAACGACTGGATACATATATTTTTGTGTGAACTCACCGTGGCTTGTTACGGACCGTTGATCATCTATGCTTCATGAAAACAAACTACGCAATAATAGTAAATAGGCCAGAGGTTAGGTACTTTCCTCCGAGAAAACTAAAGACACGTTAATGGAATGGGTTTCATCGCAGGAAATATCACATTTTTTATTGTAAACGATAAAAACACTATTTTGTCCATCCAATTGTGACTTGCGCAAACTCTTAAAATGTGTTTTTGCTGTTTAAGTTGTCGAAAAATTATATATTGCGAAGTAGCTCGTCAAAATACGCATTTCTTCAGCTGAGAAAAAATATTATTAGTCATTCATGTCATGAAATGAGTCTACAAATGATCTTGGAAATTTCTTCTCAGTAATTCTTGTTGTGTAATATTGTATAATAAAACTTTTCTTTGGGGCTTTTGAAATTTGGCCTTGTTAACTTTGCAAGACAAAGTAACCTGAAATAATAAAATCCTCCTGCTTAACACCCATCTGATTCGTCTGAGTACTCATTAAAAATGTGCATTTGTTTTCGTTTTTATTAATAACAACCGTAGCTCAATATTTAAAGCTTGCTCATAATCCATAATATGGTGAGCTTGTTACTTGGAAGTTTGAATAGCATTCTTAAAGTTAAATATTTTGAAAATGGCATCGAAATGTCCTGCGGACAAAAAGGTAGATTCTGCG
>JAHZNA010002662.1:0-31654 GCA_027743935.1 Sinodicranocentrus sp. ZH6
AAAGATTGTGCTCAGATACTCATCATCACCTTTTGAATATGTAAGTAGTTTTTTTTCGGGATTGGAAAGGCGACCCTTTTTTACCTCGAGGTTTCGTTGCTCATGGGTAGCTTTGGGTGTTGTATTACTCCTGGCATTCCCTTCTGACCTTCTTGAGATAGAATCAGAGATCGGGTGGTAATCAAAAATACTGCTGGAATCAAGGGTATTGTTTTATTTCAAATTGGGTCATATATCTCTTGAATATATATTTTTGTAAAGTGTAACGCATTCAAAGTTTGAGAGTTGGTGGGCAAATAGAAAAAGTACAATCTCATTACTACCTCGTTTCTCACTCGATCAAAGAAAAACATGTATGTAGAGAGAATTATTAACCATCACAATGTGCAAACATACCGGCTTGATGATTCAATGACCTTGCTTATTTGCAACTACTTCATCTTCTAGAAAACCAGCTAAACTCGATCTGTCACAGAAAATGCACATCTCCATAGTCTATTTAACATGATAGAAGGAAAACATGTGGCTTATCAATATCTTACCTCGAAAAAGAGATTTTCTTGGCTCCTTCACAAAGAGTTTCATCAAGTAGAAAAAAGACTGACTTTTGTGACAAGGACTGACACACAACTCCATTGTTAGTTGACATATACTTACCATAACTACATATATACATGTGCATTTGCATATGCATGCGCATCGACTTAGACAAGTCGGACAATCGTAATTGCTCATTATTCACAACTTTTAGCATGATTATTTGGAGTGGAAAATTATGATTAGATTAGTGCACAGTTTAATCTCTAATTTTTCATTCTAGCAAAGATTTTGCTAAAAATGAGAGCGGACATGCATGCATTGTGATAATGTTTGTGTATTAATGGGTCTTGTCGAGCGACTTAAGGTGTGACTGGAATAATGATGACTATGTGCCTACTGTTGTTATGCATAATGCATGTTCTCTTCTACTCATAGTCTCTATTTTCGTTCGCTATAGGAAAATGTGCAAGGTTAATCTCAACAGTGACCTCACGCTGTAATGCATTGGTTGGAATTTTAATGAATTTTCGGTTCTCGTCTGGTGGTCCCCTGACCACATTAAAGCTCTTTTAGAGAAATATGCAAGAACACTTATGCGGTCGAATAATTGTAATTGACACAATATCACTTCATTTCTTCAGTCTAATATCGGGCTTTTCCACGGTAGCAAACCTCTATTAAAATAAGTTATTAGTTGAGGAGAAAAACTCATTGAGAAACTTTTTTCCTATCATTATAAAATTCGAGGGAAACTGAGGACTACCATCTGCACTCGTAGTCAATATCATTGATAAAGCGTTCATTCTGAAATGAAGGAGAAATTCACTTAAAAATATTTTTTCCCTGGAATCCAATTCCCAACCTGAGTGTGTACTCTCCGGCTGACTTGAGTCAAGTATCAAATATTGTGAGTTTTCTCTGAAACTCAAGTGGAATTAGAAAGATGGGAGGGAAGACGATAGTTTTTATATTCATGTATAACTTTGTGTCGAGAAGCTGGCAACCAGAGGTACAGATTGAGCCGTTTTTCCCGAAAATGAAAAAGTTTCTGGTTTGGTTAAACAGTAAATGAGTTTGATTGGAGAAGCCAGTAAGTGCCTTTATTAGGATTTTTATGGAGACATTGAAAGAAGAAAAAAGTTCCAAAAAAGTGGAGAACTGCCAACACTAGCTTCTCGTTCTCCCTGTAAGTGTATGTGTACTGTTGAAAAAGTCCGTATAATAGAGTTCTTTTATTGGAACGTCAGGGAGAACAAAGTAATTCTCATTTCTGGTTGGCTTTTTTGCTACTTTATGAGAATTTACCGGGAGCCTATCACCATCCATCTTATTGCTTGTTTTACATTATACATTTATAGGAAAAAAAGCTTCCCCATCACACATTTCATCATTACTTCGTCCTCCTTCTTGCACACTTACTTTGCAGATGGATGGAACCATATCAAAATAAAGATGAAGCTCTGTTAATTATATGGTGCTATAAATGTTTGCCGATAAAACAAAGTCGGGGGAAGAAAGCGCGTTTTTTACGATAAAACGCTCACTTTTTTACCAACTTTTTTTTCTCATTCAACTCCTCCAAACACCTACCACCACCTACTTTGTTGAAAGATGGATGAATGATGAATGTGTAATGTATATATCTATCTGAACATATATCCGACGGTTACTACTTTTACACATATATTTTGACAAACTTTTCATGTTTGACACCAAATGGATTTTTGACTTGACGAGAAACTTTTCTGATTGATTGAGCAGCCTTGCTCGCTTCCTATAGAATTTCATTGAAGAGTTCATACCATCCTTTTAGCTGGAACTTTCGAGAAAAAAACTGCTAAACCTGCAAGCATCCATGTTGGAGTAGAAGTGTGAGATTTTTAGGACACAAGTTAAAATATCGATTAATATCATGATTTGGCAAATAAACTCCGTGTGCTGGGACGTTTTATGAGAGAAATAAAAATGCGTAGTGTAGTTATTGTCAGACTCTTGTACTTCATGCCGGGATCTCTATCTATAGTCAATCTTAATTTTCACCACGCCGGTTGCTTGCCTGAGTGTAGTTTATTTTTTATGTGCATATAGGTTCATTTAATTATAGCTATTACTTACATTTCAATAAATGTTGTTTGGTTCATGTGTTTTTTATCAGATTTTCATGCACAAATCTGCAATGCAGTTGCAACAGCAGCAACAAGCGGCAGCGGTTCAGCAAGCAGCCCAGAATCACCACCTTGGACAACATGGGCAGCTCATGAGAGCAGGTTCAAGTTCTGGCTCGGAGAGTGGAGCCTTGTCAAAACCACATCAGTGCCAGCAATGCCTCAAAGCTTTCTCATCTAATCATCAGTTGGTTCAACATATCCGTGTTCATACCGGAGAGAAGCCCTACAAGTGCTCCTATTGCGATCGCCGGTTCAAGCAGTTATCCCATGTTCAACAACACACTCGTCTTCATACAGGTCAGTGCTCGAAAAAAAATAACTTAAAGAATAAAAATTAGAACATTTTCTTCTGAGGAGGATGACGAATCCTATGTAATATGCATGTAGCTGCGTCTATATTGTGTCAGTTGATTGTTTTATATGAAGTGAGAGCATTCTTCTAATTGGCATTGATATATCTTTGTGACTTGTGCGTAATCTCAAGAGTTGATGTTCACTCGTTCCAGTTAGGTATACAAACTACGAGATTTTTTATGTACGCTGTGTAATGTCCATACATCATATCAGTTTTTTTATGCGCCATTCTATCAGAAAACATTCCCTTCTCCAGTAATTACGATACGGGCTTACAAACCCAAGCCAATAATAAAAAACGTAATCCGCTGAGGGTAAAGAAATGCACAAGTACTGATTACACGCATACAACTAGAATGGAAAAGTGATTGGGGCTTATCGGTAGAAAAAAATCTCCAAGTTTTTCTTCTTTTTTTATCAATAATCACACTTTATTACTCATTTCATGGCAAGCTCCCAAATGAGCCCATACCGTATAGTATATTATACCAGTTTACATTCATCAACATTTACTCGGGATTGGAGTGAGGGAGTCGTAAAGTGAAATATCGTTATTGGCTCGGTTCTCAGTGACCAGTCATTATGAGATGGGTGAATTTGAGGGATGTCGTTTCTCTAAATGTATGTAGATTAGATTAGACCCCTTGTTTTCCTGTAGTGTGAACGAGCTAGCTTGAATTATGTTGATGATAGGAGTAATAATATTACTAAAAGGATGACGAGGATGAGAGTAAGAGCAGGTAATCAAATTCCCAGTCGATCTATTTTAATTACCTTCAACATCTCACTAGTACAAACTGAGCTAAAAGTGATGGCCAAAGTGAGCGCTGTTGACTGGTGCGTGTGTGTGTGCATGTGTGGGGCACACGAAAAACGAGCGAATTGAAGTGCTTTTCCTTTTCACACGCCAAAAAAGATTCATGCAAAGATCCATCCTGGGAATGTAGCGGAAGGGGCTGGCAGCTCTAAACACGTAATCACAATCAAATCCCTTTCATACTATGTATGATTGAGTGAATTCGACTTTGATGTAGGTAGCATTTTTTTCTCCTTCTATTTCCCCATATTTGAAACTTTGTGCAACAAAATGGACGTCAATAGCTTAAAATGTTGTTGGACAGTGTGTACAAGGAGAGAAAAATGTGCATTATGTACACACTATACTACCGTCTCTGAAAGCATAAAATATAAAACATTGCAATGTCCAATTGTAAACCCACATTTTCTTTTCCATTTTGGCCATAATGTGTCTAAAAAGTTCTCCCTGTGTTTGTCTTGATACATATTTTAGGTGTTTAAATCCAATATTTCACCGTATATTTTGATGTAGGGTATGTCATATCGATAATTTTTTTATTTACGCCAGAAATGACTGGTATTATCGCGGGTCGTTGAGGAAAAAAGAAATTATACATGGATTTCATTCCTTTTTCCCCAACTTTAGCTGGCCATATTTGAGCAGAAAAAATCCTATTTCTATGCACAATCTATATGTAAGTGTCCCATGCGAAAAGGGCATGAAAGCTTAAATAGAAAAATAATACTAATAGCGTGTCAGCAATATATAAGCAGTTTAGATGACGGCTGGAAGCTTTAGTAGGCCTGTACTCTCCGACTTTTTTTCCCCTTCATAATTTTTCTCTCCCGATTATGGGAGGACGAAAAGAAAAAATACAGAATCCTGCGGGAGTGGCACACAAGCTTCGTTTGTTAGTGTGTGGCAGGAGGGCTGATAAAAAAAATCGGGGTAAAATATTGTTACCGGGATAGCAAGATAGTCGCTATAATGGAACCGCATGCAGACATTTTACACGATTTTTTTCCATTCTCCATTCTTTCTCACTTTTGTGAATATATGTATGAAATGAGAAAATTCCGAGTGGAGCTCATGCCGGTTATCATGATAAAGCACGAAAACGGATGAAACCATGCGGAGCAGAAAAAAAGAGAATTGTATTGTAGGGCATATTATTATTATTTTATCTGTATAGTTTAGCTCCACTTCGGTGTAAAATGTGGAAGCTTGGGCGTGGTACGCTAGACTTTGAGAATTAAATAGATTTTTTCCCATTTGCGGCTTCCTTTAACAAATCATAATGTTTTCCCTTTACCCTTCTCCACTAGTAGCAATTCTCATCAGTTATGTACAAAAAATGTGAGGATGATGAAGGCCTAGATGATCATGAATGATTGGTATCGTTTAGTATATCACCACTTCCGCCTTGCATTCCCTTTAATGTTAACATTCCACTCGGTATCATGCTAATTTTTCTTCAAGTCTGCTCTTTCTCCAGATTAAACCGCGATAAGAAAAATGAGCTGGAAATCTAAATGTTTGATTTGCACTGCTCATGTCAAAACGTATTTACATAAAGTTTCATTTTTTCCTCTCTTCTCTTCCACAATAATTTGTTTTTACCGCGCCGCGAAAAAAACTACCTTGATAACAAGAAAGGAAAAGCGTGTTTGAGACAACACCTCGTTTAGCTCAGAAAGTGGTGTTCCCACACAATCCCAAAGAGGTTTTTGAAATGTCAGCTGTGGTTACTCTACATTGACGATCCCATTTTCTTTTTGAAAGAGAGTCATAAAAACATTTTAGCTTTGAGATATGTAAATTTTTTGAGAAAAGTAGCTCCTCGTAAAAACCACTTTTAGCTCAATGAAATTCACAACCAATAAACCGGCGTGGTGTGTATTCCCTCTACTTACAATAAACCTGGTCAACAAACAAACATTGGGATTGTAATGATTCTAAAACTCCATGCGTCTCATTGTTATTATGTACGACTTCGTTTTATTAACCTTCCCCATCCCAAACCAGGACTGCTAGCTGTGGGAGGGTATTTTCAACCATTGACTTAACTTTATGTCATTTTAGTTCCCATCCAAATAAAAAAAGTAGCATTTTGCTCAATTCAATCATAATGAGCATTCTTCTCTCTTGTATTGAGCATAATTAAACACTGGTAAATATAAGTTTACATCCGTATAATGAGTACATATAGCTACTGGGTAAACAAAATATATATTTACCTTTGTATATTTTAGAACCAGGTTTGATGTCTACTCTGTCTTGTGTAAGACGTAAAGATTATTATTATGGGTTTGATGATTGCCTCACAAGGCTGTAAAATGAGGAAATAAAGTAGGAGAAAGAAATATTTTTTTTCTTTGTCTTCCACGTCCCGATGTACATGTTCTTAAGCTCTTGTATCATTTCTCTTGAATACGGCATCCCGCTGAGGGCTTGCCTTTATTCAAAGTAATTTTTTTCAAGGAACACTTCCATTATGTGTGTATAAGACTCTTTTTCATTATCAGCAGATGGAGGGGGACAAGTCCCTAAAAAATCTACCTTTCCTTGTCTCCTCTTTTTAAAGGGATCTTTTTATATTGTATATTTTTAACGTGATGGTGATGACTTTGGTATGTTTCCAGTGCGAAGATATAAACAACCCTTTTGATATGCTGTAGTGTTTTTATGCAAGGTTTTGATTTTTCACGATCCATCTTTACTCCGCATTGCTTCATTTCGTCCTCATAAATATAATATGGGAAAAAGGATATTCATTTTTTTATTCAGTCAGTTCACTACTTTGAGTTAAAGTAAAAAAGAGAGAGAATGAGCGCCACAGTATATAATGTGTTTCTCTCTCTTTCCAAAAGAGAAAAAGCTCATAAAAAAGACTGAATCGAATCTCGGGATGTAGACCGATAAAAAATGCAATTAAAGGGAAAAGTAATTACACTGCTCTTTTAAGATTGTTCCATGAAAAAGAAATGAAATGAAAATGACTCTCAGCTAGTATCATGGGTTGTAAAAGGCGCAGTGAGAAACAAGGATATTTGAAGTAGTGCACTGCTCCACTGGTGTCTCCAACATATTAAGTTGTTTCTTTCTCTCCAGCCAGCAAAAGTCAGGAAGAAAAAAATGAACATTTTCTTTCTTTCTCTCTCTTTTATAATATATGCTGATGTAGCAATAAAGAACCGAAAAGAGTTCTTATGTATTCTTATGTCCTTTTTTTACCGTTTCCGATCTTTTGTCACAGAAATAAATGGATGATGATCATGATGATGATGATCATGATGATTCTACATGTATGTATAATATCTCGTTATTGTCTTGAAGGAGTGGAGGGAAAAAAGAAGTGCGTTTATGTGGACAGACGGAAACCGAAAAATTCCTTTTCTTAGCGAAACTTTATGAGCTTTCTCTTATATTTAATGTGCGTACTTGAGTTTTTTTATCATAGTCTTAAACTGCATGGTTTGAGGAGAATATATGGAAATATATATTTGAATATGGTGCAAACATAGAGGATCTCTTTATCGCTCAGCATTCCATGCATATGCATACGCTCATAAAAGTCATGATAGGAAGCATGAGAGCAAAAAGGCAGGAGATGTGGACCAATAATAATGCAAGGAAAGAAGAAAAGAAGTTTCCAGTTGTTATTTTTCTTTACTGTGAGCGAGAAAAAAGAAAGAATCAGAGCCAAGAATAGAGAAAAGTGGTTGATGGTGTATGTATTACGTGCTTTTTCGACATGAGACAAGCTTGCTGACTGAAAAACTAGCGTTGAAACATTTATGAACTTCGTTTCCCTACCCTTAAAATGATCTTAGAGGGGGAAGGCAAAAAGGGAGGTATTTTTTTTCATGAAAGTTAAAACAGTTAAGTTCCTATTTTAAGTTTACAAGGACAAAGGAGTAGAGCACAAAATAGTTGTTAACAACATGTCCGAAAAAATTGTTACACATTATCAAAGTTTGTCACAGCTTTTCAACTTACAAAAATTACTTTCCTTGTTTTTCTTGTATATTTGTTGAAAGGAAAGAAATAAAAAAAAGAAAAGGGATGGGAAGCCAAAAATTCGAATGAGCTTTTCCACATGTCTTGTGGATTGAAAGTATTAAAAATAAAGTAAGAGAGAATTAAAGACTTGAAATGAGAATTTTTTGGAACCATTTCAAGTTTATTAGTCTTCTACAAAGAAAGGAAAAAAATATATAAAAGAAAAACTAGTCAGTCTTGTTGAAAGTTTCGTTCAAAGGAGAAAAAAATAACTCATTTTCGAAAGGAAAAAAAACATTTTCAGAAATTATAACGCATGTGCGGGATAAAGGCCAAATTTTAAATTTTCTTATAAAACATCGGCCTATGAGAAAAGGAGTATTTTCTATTCAGATTTATTTTTCCACGACAATCGAGAACTGCAAAAGGAAGGATGAAAAGTAGTGTTTTATTTAACATACATAAATTCACAACTTGTAGTCTTCCTTCCGGCTACTTCAAGTTTTCTCGACCCTACACAAACTCCTACATGCATATATTTGTTCCAGAGATGCGCACCCTCGACATTTCTTTTCTTTTTCCTTCGTTCTTTCTCTCAAATAAAAAGTAAATTCAAGCAAGTTTTACAGCTTAAAAAGGTAAACTAATTGACTTGCTCCCAGACCTCTTGTTCTTTCAATACTTTTTTTCTACGGAATAGTGTGCCACCTCCCAGCTAACTATGTATATCTGTATGTTTCTCTCTTTGTTTAATGTCTTTATTCCGTATATACATTATGTCTTGTTGCTATTATTAAGAGAAACAAGGCTGTACACAAGTTCTTTGTTAGTCTTTTTTCCTTTCTCCCCTTTTTCTTCCTTGAAGCAGAGTAGAAAGAAAGAGTTGAGCTCATTTATGTTTTGTGCTTTTAATATTTTACGGAAATAAGTAGGAAAAATTAATTTCCCACTCAAGTACATACATCCAAAGCTTCCCGTACAAGTTTTAGTCTGATTCGTTTGTCGGTTTTAAGCTTAAACTTTTATGCTTGGTGCTTACCCAAAGTATACTCGTCTCTTTGTTGTATACATTTCTGATGAATAGAGATATCATGTGAACGTCTTCATATGACGACCTCGAGTTTTTTTCAAGAGACAAAAGGAGCCCGTCCACGTTTTTAATTTCCGGGAGGTTTGTCAATACTTTTAATTACGAAACCTGGCCATGTTGTTAAACCACCCAATCGTGTTTATTCTTTGAGTGTTTGCCTATCGTTTCCTAACCAAGATGATTATTATCTGGAGCAGGTTGCCAGCTTCCGACAGATAGGAAATTATCTGATGCTGGATTAACGTCATCTGCTCCAATGATTATAAGTAAAAGGAAGACACTCGAATACACGAATGTATTGACAGAGGAAGAAGGGAAATTTTTAAATTACAACCTTAAAGTCATAAATTAGACATGTCCTTGTAAGCATTGGTTGTTCTTCTGGAGCAGCTTGTTATTTACATGACAGGACAAACTGTGTTGCTACACATGTAACAAAATGTAAATATATATGCGTGTATAGAGAACACGAGGCAAAAACGGAGCTCATCCGTATTTTGATCATCCACGCCATCCAACCACATCACATGAGTAGACACTGTCCGAATGAAAAATTAGGTACAAGGATGAACACGATCAGATGCGTTTTTTATGGTGTGATCTTGTTATATACAATTACGATTAGAAGCACTGGAATAACCAACTTTTGTAAATGAGGCATGAAATAAAATGAGTAGAAGGTGAGATGATAAAGGGTCCCTCTGGAAAGCAATAAAATAGGATTAGCAGGTGAAGTAGGTTTTCCACTCATCCCTCTTCAGCTAGTCCATCTCGTTCAACTTTTTTACACCTTCTTGAGAGGTGACGAAAGCACCGGGACTGAGGGAGAATAGAGCCCAACAAAAGATAAATTGATTACTGATCAGGACCTTCGTTTTTTGGGGCCACTACAAATAACCCTCTTTAACCAAAGATCGGTAATCAAGGGTGCTCCTATTTTTTGTAGCAAATAACAAGTGCTACGGGGGATATAATGAGTATAGTTTATTTCACTTTTCTAGCATAATATTCATTTTTTTCATTAAACACACGACTCCTTCATATCTTCTACAACTGTGAACCTGCTAAATATTGTAAGAAATCCTTCCGGCGCATTAATCTGCAAAAAAACCAAATAGTTTAAAAATAATATCCTCCCAACAATCATTTACCAAAAAAAATAACTAAACTCCCACCATATTATCTTCTGATCTACTCACGTCTTGTTTACCCAAGTATACTCTCTTATGATGCGAGCGTACCTACACACAGGGAAAAATTCATGCATTCTGCATAACACACAGTAAGGTTTGAAATGATGAGAAGGAAATTTCTTTTTTTCACTGTTTTGCATCATAATAAAGGTAGGAAAACTTACCGCTCGTCTTTTTTCCCCAACTTTCATTATTATTACAAAAAGTGAAAAGAAAACTTCATTAAAACATGAAAACTTTTTCTTAGCATCTCTCAGCACCACATTTTTTTCTGCACAGCAGTATACTCCCAGTATTAAGAAAACACAGCATACCTTATAAATTATAAGAGCTGTCAGTGTTTTGTAATAAGGTATTACAGGAAAACTGAAGAAAAAAAGATTGTTACCGAGTAGATTTCTAAGATATAAAGAAAGGCTCGTCGTCTCCTTCCAAATTCTCTCTCTGTGTTTGAACGCTTTTTCATATCATATCATCCCTTTGTTTTTTCTTGATGCCTAGTACATATCTATCTACTTCAGACAATCATGAACTCCATACATGCATACCATTTATCAAATAAAATTATATATCACACACAAGAAATAACAAAGAAGAACACCAAGGGAAAAAGAAGCTTAGCATCCGTCAACAAGAAAATGATGCTCCTTGTATTAAAAGCGTATCAGTCTTTTCTGAAATACTGTAAGTTTTTAAAAGAAAAAAAATCTCATACATCCATACAGATTTTTAAGCTCACAAAAGATTCCCCGAATCTTCTACTTTACAAGGAGAGAAAAATAATCATATAATATTATGTATCCACTTAGAAATGCATATAGCACCATAAACACTGCTCAACCTTCAACTTTTTTTCTCGGTTCGGTGTCTTACGTCTTAAAGGAGAAAATGTAAAAATGATGGAAATAATGGAGTACAAAAAAGCAAGGATGCATGGATGATGATACGTTAATGAAACTAGGAAGAAGGAGAGAGAGAAAGAAAATAAAAAAACCTACATATATAACCAAGATCACTTTTCTTTCGTAAACCCAAGTAAAAAGGCAAACTTGTAATGGGCATGCTAGGCAAGGGGAAAGAAAAAAAGGAGTAAGTTGTGAGTTGTGCATATATAATATAACCGCTTGACTTGTGCTTGTGATGATGATAATGATGAATCCTCCCTCCTTATTTTCTTCTCTTTTTCTCAGCCTTGTCTAATGTATCTGTCCCGTTTTTTTCGTGGCTCCTTTTCCGCCTCGGCACTCTTTTGCTCCTTTTTTTCTCTTGCTTGCTCTTCTTTTTCTTTTGCTCCCTTTTAATATTAATTCTTCACTCGACCCTTCTTTTTTCATCACCCACACTCCCTCCACTGCAGTGTGCTTAGTTTCCACTTGCTGAGATTTTTTTCTCTTCTTTTTTCGTTTTTTTGCCCTTGTAATATGTATATTAGCGTTTGGAGGTGGTTGTTATATGGAGAGATATTAAGGCTGTGTATGAATTACCTCTGTCATTTTTTTTCTTGGTAATTCCTTTTCGTGCCTCCTAAGCCTTTCCCATCATCAACTTGATCTGCTAAGCACACTTGCAAGAAGAGTGTAGAATATACAATTTGAGGTTCAACTTGTCTTCTTCTGCACACAATACACAGACCCTTTTTTATTCATAAAACGAAAACCGAAGGATCAGCTCTGGCTCGTCATCGATCATTGGCTTGCAGATATTATTACTATGTGTATGTCTGCGTTGTCGACACTACCCAATTATTTTCATGTGTAACCCTCAATAATCGTTCGCACCTTTAGGGTGTGCATGCATTATAACGCATTGTGTTTACTTGTTTGCATGTCAATAACTTGTCATTTTGTCGCTGGCTTGCCTATCATCACCTGCCATTATCATTTTAATGTGGGATCGAATTCGAGAGGATGAAATTGGAAGCTTGACTACAATCTCTTATGAATATTTTGAATAGACTCAATTCATTGGATGCGCTATTGTGTGCTTGTGGGAGTTTTTGCGTTGGGTCGCGTTACAACTTTAATACCTTCTATTCGTGTCATCAACCGTTATTGGCGAAAAAAATCAATACCATAATTTCACCGCTTTACATACAGAACTCATTAAAAAATCTTTCCCATCGAGAACTACACTGCTGAAGCAGGTGGATGCATGAATAAACTGATATTTTTCGTGTGATCCTTCTCATGATGAATTTTAATAGATATGATTTGCATACCGTGTTTTGTGTGCTTTTGTAGAGCAAAATCTTGTAGTGGTGTACCACTCAGGTGCTCTTGTTAAAGAAAGGATTTTCAGATGACAACATTGAGTAGGCGATATTTTCTCATCGGATTAGTTGGAAATGATTAACGAGGAGAAACGTAGGAAAAGGGTGTAAACTTGAAAGAAAGTGAAATATGTAAAATATAGATTTTTTAGGAAGAGGATTTTTATCAAGGATTAGTTCGAAAAAGTTTTTTGTTTTGAAAAGTTGTTCTCAAATAGGATGCATTCAAAACCGTTATTATTATGCCTACTTTTATCCCACATTCTGTATTCAAAAATTCCTACTTATTCTCATTCCGTTGGAAAAAAAATATATCAATTACTCTTCCAACCCTAATCGTAGCATCTTAAGTGAGCTGTTTGTATTTGCTCAAGATTTGTAGTAAAACTTGTATTGCCGGGGTAAAAGAACTCCTTTATTTAATTTTCTCAAATTTATTTGCTTGTCATCACCTGCTTCAACATAGCTCTTTAACAGAAAGCTTATGTACTTATATGAGAGTTATAAGCTGTAATAAATATGAGCAAGATTCATGCATTGTATATATGTCTATCATGGCATATTAATTTATTCCTCTCGCAATTTTCAACTAATCGAGTTAGCTGTAATGAAATGATAATGTAAATACGTCCCTGTAATAAATAAATTATTCTAAGTTAACTCACACCCAGTGCCTTGCAGGTAGATAAGGTAGTCATTTTTAGCTGTGAGGGAACAAGCTGAAGAAAACCCCGACCTTGATCAATTGAAATAAAATCACGTATTATGTGTACAGTCGTCCAAGTATATTTTCCCTTTGTCACTTTTCTTGATCTTCGAGTTTTTCCACCTCTCTCAGATTTGCATGCACAATAAACAATTTTTTAAACTCGTGAAATCCGACAGGTTTTCATTTACGACATATTCTCTAATGATCACTCATTAAGAAGCTTTACAACAAGCTTCAACCAAATGAACATATGCACAACTGTCCAACTTGTTGGCTAGTTTAGGAGCATTTATTTAAAATGGGATTTTAATCTGCGGAATCACTCTTGAACTATTGATTTGTAAAAAAAACACGCAAAACAGATTTATTTTATTAGTTTCTCATCGTAAGCAACCCGATCCTCAAAAGAAGGATTAAGAGCAGTATTCGAATTTCCTACATTTGGACGATAGGGTGGCGAGATCTCTTTTGGTCTCATCATTGCATCGTCTCAACTTGAAATCAGCATTCCACTTGAGAGCAAAGCCATCACTTGAACGTCGAACCCAAGTTGTTCTACTGGAATGTCAGTCGGACGGAGGAAAATGGGTCTTTGATTTTTAATAAAATCCCATTTTTCATTACTCTCCTTTTTATTATCAGTCTGTTACTGCTTTCAGCTAAAGCTGTGGATTTTCGGCAATGTACATAATAACACTCATTCCATGGAGTTGGGAGTATACAAAAAATATCTTTATAAACCATGCCATGCTTAGCAGATGGAAAATTTTCTCCACTTTAATATCAACTCTTAAGGGAAAGGGCTTACGTAAACGTATAAAATCGTATACTCAAGTGTAATAATGTAGTTAAAAATGGATGAAAAAATCTACTCTCTGTATATCTCTCGTGTAAAGGTATATAAGGATTTTACTTCTTGTTTGTGTATGTATGAGCTTGAAACGAGTTTTTGAGAAAAAAATCACTGAGCAAGCAGGGTTTATTAGAAAAAATTAATTAAGTAAGGAAGAGTGAGATGAGTGGAAAGAAGGAGAAAAAAGAGGGGAAAGATGTGCGAGGAGATGAGAAAAGTTGACATCTTCCTTTATTTACTGTATAATACCAAGCTTGTTGTCGTAAAAAGACGGAGAGAAAAAAAAACATCAACGCATATCATCCTCGTTGTTGGGAAAAGTAAAAAGAATGGGTAAAAGTCAAGGTTGCATAATCATCTTGTGCATGTATTCACTATAAAGCTAACAAAATGTTGAAAAGGTGGTAGCTTTTGCTGACTCTTTTAATGTATTCCATTTACGGGTAAAATAAGGTTGAGCATAATCCTCTCCGAGGGATATAGGTATTTTTAAAAAATGCATACTACAAAAAAGAGAGAATGCGTATGATGTAAAAACACGCTTCTCTCGGAGAAATTTAAACTTTTAGGATTTTGGAATTTGGAAAAGTTCAACATTGACAAGTGACAGAGTGCATTAATAAACTAGCAATATTAGCGACGCTATTATTCCATTTTTTCAATAAAAAATTGAACACATATTGTAGAGGAATAGGGTCACGCATGAAATCCTTATAAAAGTTGTTTCTTGTCTGGGAGTTATTTGAGAGGATAAAATATATTATTAAAAAATTCCAATTTACTGACTGAATAACCCACTTTAACATGAAAAAGCGGCTGTTCCTTAATAATAAATAAACTTATACATTCCTTAGCAATATGTGTCACGAAACACGCACATTCCACCGCTCATATGCCATTAGTAATTTAAAAAATGTTGATACTGGCAAGCGTATCCTTGAAAGTGTAGGAATTGGAAATGCTTCATGCTCGATTTGAGTTAAAAGCCTAAACGCAAGCCTTTTGGGATTTGCACTAGGTGAAAATGATCTTGAAGGAGTGAAAGCATGTTGAGAAAAGTGTTTAGTATGAGTCCCACTGGGATAATAAGGAAGTTGCTTGGCTTCCTGATAACAGGAAGTTGAGTCAGGGATATTTTGCTAAAAAAAAGTGGAAATTACCATGAAAGAGTTAGAAAGAACTGCCATGTTCATTCGTTTTGTTGTAAAACCGTGAATGCTAAGATGTGATTTGAAAATTCTCAAATATCAGCCATATATAAATTCCGCCTTTTTTATAGAAAGCATTACAACCTCTGGTTCTTTGCTCTAGCAGAGTTTTTTCTCTCTTTTTCTGGTTGATGATGAAATTGTAACCGCAACGTGTGGTAGGTTCTTTGAATCCCGGAAAAAGTTGACGGGTTGGCACTTTCACTCGTTACTTCTCCACATATTTTTTACTATCATCCGGAGTCAGCCAGTCTAGTGGTGGTATGAAGCGCAGAGAGAGAGAAAAAAGCCACGCTTGCCTACCTCTTTTTCTCTCTAACATTTTGATACGCTCAGGTCAGAGGTCTTACCAAAGCGGTTTACACATGGAAGAAAGTGGAGTGTGTACTCTAAAGAAAAGTGCTTTGGTGATGGTGGTGGAGAAAAAGGAGAAAAACCTTCCAACCAAAAAGTCACAAGTTGATCTTGACGAATGGCTTCTTTTTCAAGCCTCTTTTTTTCTCAGCCCTTTTGCATTTCCAGAGAAATGAGTAATTGCAGAGTCTTGTGATAATGATTCAGATGTGCCTTGACTTCTTCCCTGTTTTTCTCTCCTTTTTCCCTCGACCCTCTTAAACACAATCACAGTCTGCTAGAAAGATACCCTATGAAAAGGAGCACACTCCATACTGTAGTTGAGCCTATATCTAATGTAAACCTGTAATGATATCATTATCATGTGAATACACACATATCTACTTAGCGAACCCGAGAGAGCGGCATTTCTCAGGAAAAAAGCTTCCCTTTGCATGTTAGCTGATTGTGAGACACCTCGCAAAAGCTGGTTATATATGGGACAGATAATAAGGAAAATGCTTTCTTGGCTCTGTGGAGAAAAGATTTTTCATTTTTCTTCCATACACTTTTTACCCTAAAGCACTTTTTCTTCCTTTTTTCTTCCCGAAGAGGTATACGCAAAAAAATGGAGGAGAACAAGGTTCAGTTCACATATAGAAAAAATATAATAGGGAATGAAAACGTCAAGGGTGGTGTAGTCAAGAATATGCTGAGAGAGAAAGAATTACATCCAGATTCTAGATTACCTCTCCCGCCTTCTCTGACACTGATTCCAACAAATGGATAAAATTAATACTATAGTCCCTATAAAAGTAAGTAATAAAGCGTTCAATTTGAATATTTCAAAATGAATTTTTAAATATTCCTAGTGTAATCAGCCCGGTCGGGGTTTTTATTCAAATTTCAAACAATTTGTTATAAATGAGATAAAGATGATTAGATACGATATGCTGGATCATCAGTCGCTTTTTGTTTACTCAGACCTTGCTTGTAAAACCCTTTGAAGTGTTTTTTATATTAAAATGGAAGGAAGCTATTACACCTGCCGGATAGCAAATGAGATCATTACAAAAAAGTCTGACGTCTGGAGGAGCTCTGGCTTCCTAGAAAGGAGCAGCTGTCCAGGTGTCAGTAATTGAATTTTTTGTCGACTTCTCCTTGATCAATGTAGAGGTCTGCGGTTATCAGTGTTTTAGTATTAAACAACTAATTCATTACAATATATGCATATTCATGTTGCCTGTATGGCTCTTATCAAAAATCTTGTCGGCTTTTCCGATATCCCATTTTCCTTCCCTGGTACACGACAGAAGCACGCTGTGCTTATGTACAGTGCCCTGTCTCAATGTTAACTTAGGTAATTACTCAGGAAGGAACGGTACATCGTCTTAATGCATTTCTTTGTCAGCGTCCGCTTTTCAATGCCTTCTTGGCAAATGGAGAGTCATTCCCTTTCGTCTCATTTGATGATTACGATAATGCTCTAAAGTTTTACATATATTCCTTATAAGGTCAATCGGTACACGATATCGACAAAAATCTAGAGCAACTTTCAGCTACCAAAAGTGCATTTGTACATTAACTACATTTCATTTGCATAGAGGATGCATACAACCAATTCAACTGTAGTGACCGTACAGTGTATCAATATTTTCAGCTGTGGAGCGAGCGCATATGAAAAAATGGGAACAGTTCAGTTTGATTATCTGCATAGCACAAATAAAACGTGTAACGTTTCCATTTCACGGAGAATGTAAAGAAAGAAGCCTTCTATTTACATTGTCTGTTTGAACTGTCTACTGGACGGTACACAGATGACAAGGAGAGGGCTGGCTGGGATGTGTGTACGCAGTGGATAAACTTGCCCACTTTGTGTATTTTATTTAAACCAAGTGAATCACCACACCAGCGTCCACTCGCACTCCGTGTGCGTTAGGAGTGTTATTTTATTACATTCATCAGGAACGCAAGAACGGCTGCTGTGTAATTTATTTCTATTACAATTACTTATTACTTCCACATCCCATATTATTCCCTTCTTGCGATCATACAATGACGGTTTCCCCATGCTGTCGTGTATTATGTGCGTCTCTCTGTCTCTTTTAAAATGCGACTCACTTTTTTAGATTAGCGTATATGGGGTAAAAGGGAAATAGGTGAAGGGGTAAAAAATAAAAAATCTGGATTTTTATAAAATGAAGAAAAACCAGCATAACATCTGATCAATGCACAGTATGCACATGCTCATTGTTCCATGTATGTAGATTACAGAGTGGAGACAAAAATGAGTCCGTTGTGAGTTTTATGCACTGCGTATATTTGGGGATTTTCATTCATTTGAGTTTCCCCTTCTGTCCATTTGCAACGGCGATTGGATTTTTTAAAGCTAAAAAGCGATGCACAGATGAAGACATACGGCCATCATTTCTTGCAATGATGCAATTGAAGAAAATGGTACTCGTTATATATATTCTTAATTTTGATTTCTTCGTCAAGGTGGTCATTAATTTGAGCACAGTGGACCGGCACAGAGATCAACATAATAAGTTAAAACGGCATGAAGTTTTACAATCTGCGTGCATTTAGGTGAAGTGGACATTTAGTAAAGTTTCAGTATGTAATATGTAAATCTGAACACGGAAGTGTATTCATGAATGCAAGGTTACTTGAATACCTACTACGAGCCACTCATATTTTGACTGATGGATTTTGTTGATGACGACAACAACTCTATTTACACTTAATATGTTCTGCAATGATGAGAAATTTTGAGCGATAAAAACAAACTGTCTGGCTTTATTCTCGTGCACTAATCTTGAAAGAGCCTCTTTGTATTTGTGCAGACAAACGAGATACTACGCTGCGTTTTGTATGCATGGGAAGGAAAGGGTTAAGCAAAGCAAACCAGACGAAAGGGTTAAAACCATATTTGTATGTATACCTGACGCACTCGTAGCCGAATATTATATGCATTTTCTGAGACAGTGTTTTTCCAGAGTCCATACGTTAAATCCCGTTACCACTTCCTTGTTTGATTGTTTCATACTCATCGTGTATCGTCGTATCTTCACTTATGCATTCATCTGTCGTACTCTTACACTCACTCGTTTACGCATCTGTATTGTGCATGCATTTATGCATTTACATATTATATAATTCTCATTCATCTGTAATCTAATGCCTCGTTGAGTTTTGTCCATTATCTTGATGAATAGTGTGGGGAAGATTGGATATGTAAGAATAAAAATTATAATTTTTCTTCACAATTCTTCAGGCTTCCGTGTGAGAAAAAATGTTCCTTTGTAATTACTCCTGCTGTGGTTGACAATCACGGAAAATATGTGGGACATCTAGTTGTAATCTTGTAGTGTCGTGATTTGAGTAATGAAAATGCAATTAGTTGTTTGTATATAGGATTAGGGTAAATGCACTTTTTTCTCTCTCCTAATCAAACAATCTGTCAATGACATTTACATCTCTGGAATTTAACCTGTCACGCGAAAGCCTACAAATTCGCATTAGTCTCTAAAAAGTTGATTAATTTTCTACTCAGTTGGTGGCATTCTCTTAATTCCAAAGTTGTACTCATATTGTGCATCATCGTTGTAGCTTGGGAAAAAAAGGCAAAGAAACAGTTTGTGAAAAAAACACTCAGACTGGAAATTAAATGGAGTTTTTCTCACTACTCTACAAATTGAACAAGTCCCGTTTTGCAAGTTGTGGCAGTTGTAATAAATGTTACTTTCAAGTTTTACTTTCCCAATGAGATTGGTTTTGTTTAGAGCAGGAAACGGGTTCATGTAGCTTTCAGCTGACAGAAAAATGATTGATATTCTTTGGACACGCTGGGTAACTGGAACAGTTGTACTGATAATAATATAAGGAGAAATGATACAAACATTATCTGTGCCAAAAGATGCATCCATTTTTGTAAATGGCATTTTCATATGAATATAAATAATCTTATAAGAAAAATGCATTTATTTATTTGCTTTTTGGGAAATTTCGTAAATATAAAAACTTCAGGCATTCATTCAAAAATAGCTGGCCGTTGCATGCTCCTTGTGTGCAAGCAGGATTATAAGTAAATTGATGAATGGAGAAGAAAACAACATCCGCTGTTCATACAATTTGGGTGGAAAAGTTTCGCCGGGAAAATCCTAAAAAGCAGACAAATTTACGTTTCTCTATCCATTTCCGGTCATGTCAATGAAGATGATCATGAAAGCTGTAGGATATCATATATTTGAAAGCTATATATACAATATACATATACACAATTATCTTCAGTAATACAACCTTCTCACGCTGAGCTGTACAGGCTGAATCCGCACTTCTGTCAAAGTCTGAAATGAAAAATGATGTTGTTTGAGCTGAAATGTTTACCACTGATTCATTAAGAGAATACAAATGTACATCTCTGGGTATTACATTACACTCCTAGTGTATACCTATATAAGCCTAATATGTGTGTGCACTTATGTCATGTGGAAAAACAACCACAATACATTTGGATTAGCTTCAAGCAAAATTAAACTTCTTTTCCTTCAACCCTTTTTCCACACTCAGTCTCATTCCATCTCACAGTGTCTGACTAAAAGGAAAAAAGTATCCGAGAGACTTTCTCATTCTTCTTTGTCTTTTCCTCTGTCTTACACAACACGTAAATATAATCCATTAAATGGATTCTTTGGAAAATCAGGAAAGCATGCGAAATCCTTGCTCACTCTTAATGTGATTCTGCTCACAATTACATAGGTAAATGCACACTCATTTTCACTCACTTGATATTCCTCTCTTTCCCAATGACATAGACAACCCAAAGGCCGCCAGCTAAAGTAAAAGTTTCCATAAACTGCTGATGAATAAAAGGCGCAAGGATGAATGGATCATGATTCCATTTTTTATAATTTATGCAAGGCTCATCCGATTCAAGACCGGAGATGAAAGGGACCCTTTGTCTCAACACTTGGAGATTTGCATATGATAAATAGGGGATAGCCCTACAGGCGTCTTATTTATCCGCTTACTCACTCACCACACTAATGGCATTTCTCTTCATATCTTATGCTAATAATATCTCATGTATCGTATTCCATTACAAATGCATATCATCCTATATCTCACCACTGGCATTTTTCTCTTTGCAGCTTATGCAATCTTCGTTAATTTCTCTCCGTGTTTGGGTTCAGATGGTTGGTAAATAATGAGGAAATACTGTACCCGGAAATTTTTTCCCATGACAGGACAATACATGTATGTAAATATTCCCAGTGTGTGGATTCGTGTAAGGTATATAACGGGTGTAGGGTACAGTGAAGGAGTTTCTATTTACACTTTTGATGTATCTCATCTTCCATACTTGAGTATTCAGATTAAACTGGCTGGACATGAAGGGGTAGAGATTTTTCTCATCCTTTTATATTCACTTTATGCCAAGGGTCCTTTTGTTTTGTATTTACGAGGATGATGACGACAATGATGCAACAGTCTTTTTCCGGGTATGCTTAAGCTTCCATGCTGTAATGTACCTTGCATTTATAATTTTTCTATGCAAATATCTCACGAGATTGGAAAAATGACTATTTAAGTATTCCACACAGGACAGTGTATGTGCACTCACGGCATCGTAATCATCGTCAGATTTCTTTGTCGACTTGGATTTCTTATATCTTTTATTTTTATCTCATTCAATGATAAAAATAAAAAAGAGTTTGTATGAGTATAAGCCTCAGTGTGCATGAGAAAGATGAGGTGAGAGTGGTAATCCTTTTCCAGCCATTCCGTTAGAGTTTTTGGAAGAAGGTGAGGAGATTCTCATGTGATATTTCAAAGCAATTCGGTGATTCATGCTTGGCTACCTCATTTCCATATCATTTTGTATTCATCGGATAGCCGGAAATCAAGATGAGCTTTTGTTTGTTGCGTAATATATGCATAAAATTAAACTCTCATTTATTACACTAGCCAAATATGGGCATTCAAAGAGGAGATGAATAAAAACGGGATATTTCTTTTACATTCAAGATTTACCGTTACATTAAAAAAAATATCATCGTCTTTTCTTTCTCATCAGAAGAAAATGTATTCATAAAAATCCTTTCGTATTTATTTGTGTAATCTTGAGATATCATAAAATTTATGTCTTTGTCTACTCCTTATGCAAAGATGTAAGTATCGACTCCGTCCTTTTTATTTCTTCTAAAAGTAAATTACTATTGTTATCTAGTGCACCCTCAAGTAGCTAATATTTTCGTAAGGATATGCTGTTGCCAATGCTAGACAATTATTCTATTCCAATATTCTATAAATAACTGAAAAAAGAATTTTAATTATGCTGCAAATTCTCAGTTTTCCGTTATTTACTTTACTTTTTTATGAAAAAAAAATTCGCGTGCTGCTTTTGTTTGCTTTTCGCTTCTCTTTATTATTTATTTCGCGCAAAACTTCATTTCACTTTTCATACCTGTAGCATATATCGTAAATCAACAGACTTGCATATATTTCTATATAAAGTGGGAAGGCATGTGTGCACGTTGTAATATATTTTTCTCTAGAACATTGTATGAGGAATGAGTTGGAGTTGTTGTGACGCATACTAATCATCCAGGTAGAAGAGAAATAATTTCAAAGGGTTATATCCATTCATATCCAGTGTGTACAACGGTGATTGTTATGCAAATGCTTTGCGGATGTGTTGAATGGTGGAATATAAACCGCGTGAAGCATCTCTTGATATTTTACCTGTCGCCCATCACCCTCCTTGTATAGGTAATGTACACCCGTATACCTCTGTGAGGAGGCATTTTACTAGGATGGAAATATAGGACATGTGAGTTTAACTCTATGAAAAAGATGTAATGACTGATAAGGAACGGCTTCACCTTGTATTTACAACCCTTTCTTAGGAAACATGTTCCTGGCACATAGAGCATCTCGTTAGCTTTCTGTATTTCACTTACCTTCAAGTAGAATTGGTCTTGTGAGGGATTTGAATGTAATACGCAGATGTGTTAGGGTAATATTCAGACGGAATGTTTAGTGCTTCTCACATATATTTCGTTTCCGTCATTGCATCTAATTTGAGTCATTAAGGTGATGACTCTTGTTTCCATTTTCTCATAGTTAAATATTCCAACCATGCCTCGTTTAAATTACTCTGGTGGCACAGGCACATGTGATATGTCCTTTTAGTAAATTTTCATTCAAAGATGAGAATGAAAAGCCTGAGAAAATATTTTTCGCTAGGGATTTGACGATTTCACTCGATTTATCTGATTTTATACCGTGTCATTTTAAAGACAACTTAATTTCAAGCTGGAATTTGAGCATTTTTATTTATTCAAATTAAACAGCGACAATCTTGAAGTCTTTTGATAATTGGTGTGATAATGTGTGTCTCTGTGTGGTGCTTAAACGTGTAAACTTACTATTTTTTATACAAAATAAGGCGTATTTCTAGGGGTAATATGGTGTACATCTAAAAAGTTATCCTTCATGACGAAATAAATTTTAAAACTTTTTCGGCATTCCGAAAGTCATTAATCTATCATAAATAATCTGATAGCTACTGTCTCATAAATTTTCTTTACGCTCACTTTTCTCCACAGAGGATGGGAGGAGCTTTCAAATAGGTGCTGCAGCACATCTTTCAAGATACAAAACTAAAAACACACACGTCCCTATTGCACATACACATTGTGTGACATCCTTGAAGGAGAATTTCTGCTCTTGTTATTTGCCAGAAAATTTACGAAAGAAAGAAACCAAAACAAGTTTATACTTTCTTGAGAAAATTCCCGTCTTTTTCTCAACTTTTTGCTTACCTTTTAGCTCAAACATATAACCATTTCTCATAATTCATGTCGGATTTTTTTCCATTCATACCAGCTGAGTATTTTCTTGCTGATAAAGGGAAAAATACATGAGCTCATGTGGTTAGGCGGGTTGAGAATTTTCCGGAGAAGTTGGGCTCCTCTCTCACCCTCCTCAAATATATCTCCTCAAGGATATTTCTTTTCTTAGCTGAAATTACGAAATGTCATTATTTTTCGTGATTTATGAAATGAAACGAGCAAACCACAAAAAATATGAGGAGTCCAGTCCAATTTGTAGTTTTCTTTGTGCCACAAAATTGGTTTCTAGATTGCTTTCACCAGTTGGATTTATTTGAGTATAATCCTTTTACATCTTGTTTGTCGACAGCTTTCTACCCTTAACGCATGCAATAGACAAGACATGCATGCAACCTCCTTGTAATTTGTAGCTAACCTTTATTTTCATTTTGCGTAATTTGCGTTTTCTGGAACATATTATAAGAAGACATATGCATAAAACTCTTCTCAGACAAGTTGGCTGAGAGCAAGAACAAATTGAAACAGCGGCAGATGAACTCTCTGAATCGTTTGGCTCACAAATTATTCGAGAATGAAGTCAGCACTCGATTAGGAAAAAACCTTTATGCGGTTGAAGGACAAGAGACCACACATGAAACCGGAAAATAGCCTTAAGTCATTTTAAAAAGGGAATGGTAGCTTGTAGACATATGAGCGTCAGAGCTGTAGCTTATTAAGTCATTTTGAATCAGAGAATTGGGAAAAAACCTTAAAAATAGCTTGATTATATCTTTTATTTCACTTGAGTGAGGATCGCATGTTGAAGCCCGCACACATCACAATACCGGTGATGTGATGTGCCGTACATGCAACCCAGATAATAATCAAACTATCATGTTTGTATGCACTGCTCCCAGCAATAAATAGGTAGCAAACAAACACAACCGAGTAATGCAAGTCTAAAAGCTATTGCAACTCGACAATGATACACTGGTCAAGAAAAGGTTAATTGAAAAAAAGAGTTTCTTCCCTAATAATCAAGGGAAATTATGAGATTATCTATGTCGTTTTTTTATATATTTTCATACTGTAGCATATGGCATAAAACTCTTTATCAGGATGAGCCAGCAAATCCCCCACATATGTGCATATTATTATTATATGCGGTTTAATCTATAATAAATATGTAGAGCTATCTATTTACTGCATTACGCTCACGTTTTACGTTGTTCCCTTTGCTTGCACGATTTTCCCATGATTGAAGTTTCATATGTATTATTTATTTACTCTTTGTGGTTACCTCCACGAAAGGGATCATCCATGTAAAAAACGAACTTTTTTCTGATTATCATCCAATCATTTGGGGTTGAGCCTTTCATAATGTGCTTACGTGCGCCTATTACTACAAAGAAATAAAAATACACTTCTCTAATTCCAAATTTCTTTAATTGGCTGGATTAGCAGGAAAATGATTTTTCATCGAGGGAAAACTGATGATTGATTTTTCCTTATTAACCTCAACCCTAACAAAATTGTAGAGTTGGACAAAACACTCATGAAATACGCGGTAGCTCACAGGTTATATGGATCAAGTGAGCATTTTGATGAACGCTGAGCTCACGTAATCCCATTATTCCAAAAGCATGAATTATACTCTAGCTGGAAGCATCATTGCGTGACTAGTCAATAGATCATGTAAATAAAGAGATGTATACAATATGTCTGTGGTAATGTTGCAAACTTATGTTTGATGGATGTGAAGGTGGTTAATTAGCCCCATATATATTCTCGACAGATATACTCGCTAAAATTTCTTCGCTGTAGGCACGGATGTAATTTTTCAACTAATCGTTTGCTCCCCACTGTAATGTATATATAATCGGCAATTTTTCTTGTGGGTTACCTCCCACGAGAGTGATTGATTCTAAAAATCTTACAAGATCGATTGAGGTTTTCCTTGACAAGCTAGTTATTTCTATCCTTAGGTCAAAAAAGTTATGGTGTGGTTAAGTACCACCATAAAAATTACCATCACATAATAATAACAGAGCCACAAAAAATGTGGGAACGTACAAATGGAATATGTAAAATTCAGTCTGACTCTTTTGTTTGATGGATTTCTCAAAAGAAATTCTTAGCACATGGCGTAGGATTCGAAATGATTTGAATTTGTTTATGCAAGCTAAAGAGTGGAAAAATAATTCGTAAAAAGTCTCCTCAAGAGGGAAAACTGTGTGTGAGGTGGTTGAGCAAACAATAAGTTACTTTTCTCTGGTGCGTGGTAGGTAGAGCTTCGCTTACATACAAGATCAGGTTGGTTTAAGATAAGGAAATAAAAGCATGGAAGAAAAAGTCAGGGATGCATTTTTAACGAAGTAAAAAAGAGCAAATGGGACTTGAGGGCATTTACGACGGAAAAGCATCCAGTGCTGCTTTTAGACTTTGATCCCACAGCAAGGAAAAAATGAGTTCTTTTGACTTTTATATAAAGACATGCTTACACGGGATAAATTGTATTACAGCGAAGTATTGCAGGATTCTCTCAGCGTGAACATGAACATTCTGTGATTTTTTATGCATATAAACGTGGGAGGAGGGATCTGCAGAAAAAGAAGGTAAAGTGGAAATTGATGGAAGAAAAGCAAACTTGAGGGAAAAAGGGAAAAAGAAAGCGGAGAAAAAGCGAGAGAAGTTGAGGGAAGCTAAAGTAAATGTAATGAATTTTTGAGCACTTCTCCCAACTTTTGCTTAAGGGAACTCTATGAATTTTTGATGGAGTTTGTCAGATTTTTCAAGTCGATTTTTCACCCCATGCGGTCTACCACATCATTATATGATGAAAATCTGCAGCTGCTAAACTCTTTTTGAGACCACATGAACCAAGAAAATATCGCTTTTGGTTTCTCTCCCCACTGCCACTCCACCTCTTCTAGTATTTACTTCCAAGTAGCTAAATGGCTGTCTATAAGAAAAAAAATCATTATTCCCCTTAATTACCTTTGCCAGGCTTTTGTCAGTTTTCAACTTGCGATTTTTCCAAATTATATCCCACTAGATTGACATTCTGTCCCATTTCCTTAAAGCTGAAAGTGGTTTTCCGTAAAAGCTTATAAATGTCTGGGTTTATCTCTTCATCAGCTATTTAATCAATATAAACTTAATTTAAGGTTATACTCGTATACGTCAATCATATCTTTGCATAAATCTCTGGCATTATGAAAAATACATAAACGCGAAACACACACTTGCAATTAGTCATCAAATCAGACATTATCAGCTAGGTTGAAAAATATTCTGAGGAATTTAAGAAAGTGTAGTTGAGTTATTTTATAAAGAAATTTCCTTTTATTCCCATTGGTCACGTGGAAAACACTACGATAAAAAACTGGCAACACTTCCTAAATAATATCAAATTACAAGGAAAATACTCTCTAAAAGTTAGCCAGTCCAAAGTTTATTATTCTTTTGTGCAAATTACTCATGAGAAATGACCCTAGCGAAAAAAGTAAATTTTTACCGGAACGAACGAATACATTATCTTCATTGTGGTCAATTTGCCTTACTTAAGTAATTGAAACTTTTCATGACAGTGAGCTGTCTCAAAAATGTGCCTAAAATACGACACAGTACAGCTCTCTCATAAGGAAACAATGGCCTGCTAGATAATTTTCGCGTGTGGAGTAAACACACTCGATACTTGAGACATGCTATTATCAACGGGAAAAATGGTGTCGGTCTCATGTCATTTTTCATTGGAGTCGCTACCACGATACCATGATGAAATCGTAAAAAGTTTTCTCTCTCTTTCTCTCAAATTTTTCATGGGAAAAATGAACAAGGGAAATTTGAGCCTTGGTTGTCGTCCGATACATTCTTTCATACTTGGGGGTTGCTGCTGACGCTGACGTGTGATAGAACATACACGTCTAATTTACGATTTTCATAAAGATAATTATCCCATATTTCATTGAAATTGTACATAATACAATGCTCAAGATTGGTGGTGCCGTGTAGGGGTATTTCGTGATTTGAAATACTTTCCACATACTTACTATTATAATTTTGATATAGTACGTACTACACATACTCAGCAAAGCATGTTCCTGTCATAGACATAACAAATGGCATGGGACTTTATCAATTTAAAACAGAAAAACAAGGTTTTCTTTCTAGCCGAATTTTTCTTCTTGCGTTTGATACGCTCCTGCTTTGCATTTTCAAGATGTGTGGGGTGGTGGTGGTGGTGCCTCTAAACACAGAGCGATAACATGGCCACACAGCCTTCTGCCTTGCTAAGTAAAACAACAGAGGAAATCCAAGAAAAGTCATTATCGGTGGGATTTGAAGCATGCACAAATCGACAAAGATAAAAAGAACTGTCGCCAAGACCAGAGTAATTTAACATGTAAAGGATAAATTGAAATAAGACTGGTATTTAGTCACCCCACATAAAATACTTTCGGGCTATCAATGTTCCACTTTTTTGATCTTTTACTCATCTCCTCTTTTCCAAACTGAAAACAATTTGCTCTCCAGCAATTTTGCATTTTCTGTCCAGAGAGCAGGGCGGAGCAATGAAGTTGTAAGGATATTTTGTGACACAAGAGGAACACAAGAGAGAGATCTATTTTCTGCTCTTTATATAAAATCATGTTCATCCTCGGGTTTCTTAATTTTACTTGACTTGGCTACAGACCATCTTAAAAGGTTGATCGTCATCCTTCGTCAGTTTTCTCATTTCGTAGATCGTGTCTTACATTTTGTTGTGCATTGCCTTAGGCAAGCGACCAAAGAAGCGAAGAGAGAACGAGGAAATATACGTATAATGTGAGTTGAAAGGAATGTGTCTGGTATAAGGGAAAACTGGCATCTTCCTTGGTGGTACGTTTAGTTTAAATGAAGATATGTATTTTGAAGGAAATTATCAACCGAAAACACATTTTGCTCTCTTTATTCTCTTTTTCTGGTTTTTGAGTAAATTGATTCCGGAGGCAAAGTGAAAATTAAACGCGTACGCAAACGAAAATCCTTGAGTACGTAAATGTGCTAAAAAGTTGATTTTGTGTTTCTCCATGAAATATCATCATCCACTTTTAGCCCCACCACAGCACACACATAAAAGAACCTAAAAGTTATGGGGTAACTGAATGCGCTGAAAATTTCCTACTCAATCCTCCTCGCTTCACACATTGAAGGTCTTGCAGATGCCGTTTGAAGTTTTCTTTAGATGTGCATCTTTTTTCTCTCCGCATTTCTTGAGAAAACATACATCATACTTGTCATCTTGTTCTTAGACACACAGCTGTAATTTCCACTTTAATTATAGGGCTTTAATTGCTGGTTGAGTTGTTGTTACAAGACTGCTTATAAGCTTTTTCATTAGTGTTTGTCTGTCAGACTTTGGTAAAAGTAGATCTATTAATTTTTATTGCCATATTCTCCAGCAATGAGGGCAATCTGGATCAAATGGAGACATACGGTTTGATGGCGTGTAAGACTGTAAATCAACTACATTCATTCCCACAGTAATTCTGGTCTACACTTTACCTCTAAAAATGCATCAAGCTTGCCTCAAGATTGCACTACCATTTTTGCTAATAAATTACAAGTTTCAACTAGGAGTTGATCTAACAACATATCAGACACTTGCGGGGATATCATGATGTAATGAATATCTATTTCACATACAATCTGCAAACCAGAAAGGGTGCAAAAATTTCTCTACTAATGTTGTTTTTTCCACTTAGGTTGTTACCCATTTTTAAGGAAAATGTAGGCTTAAAAATCATTCTAGTAAATAAATTAGAAGGAACGGAGCCGAATCTAATTATTGAGAAAAAATAGTTGTTATTCCCACTTGGAATGGCTTTAGTTCATTTTAGACAAAGAAAAAAATCTTGGTACAGTAATTTTCGTGCAGCTGGTAGTGTAAAAGAGGTTTAACTTTGAATCCAGATAATTGGAACGGATTAGTCGGATATCGTTAGTTTTTCAAAGCATATCCTTTCAATATAAAGTTATGTAATTTTTCATGATTTTAGCGGATCAAAGGATAAAATGGCAGGGTCAAAATCGGAGGGCTTTACATTGTTTTCGCTATTTAAAAAAACGACGAAAAAGTGTTAAGAGTCAAAGTATTGTTATCCTTATCTCGCCTGATCTCGCCCTTTGCTTTTCTTTGAGTTACTTGCATTGAAATACGCATCGCATCTTAAGAACACGTATCACATTGAGGCGTACTTCCTGTTGTAATTTCTACTAGAAGAAAATGAGGGCTGCACTTTATCTCAGAATCTGATCAAAAATGCTAAAATAGATACGAGGTCGCTAAATTTCGGAGGAAATTACATAAAAAGTTGAGTTTGGTGATAGCGATTTGATTACGTTGGTTCAGTGATGATGTAGCTCCAACAAATTATAAAATCACACAAATATGCATGCATGTATGTTTTTAAAAGTTTAGAATCCTTTTCATCAGTCATGTGAACTCAAGTATATTCATCATTATCATCATACTTGGATTTTTACAAGCTCTCAGGTGAGAAAATCATCAGGAATCCATCAACACCTGGTCTTCTCTTTGAACTGAAGACCTTAACAAAAGTGGTAAAACTTGACAAGGGGTGTAAGTGGGCAACCTTATAAATTCAGATGAGCGGATAACTCATCAAACCTCCCAGTCATACTTGATTCGTTAATTTAACTAGTTCTAGTTATTCCAATATCGCTATGTCTTCTTAAAGTAAACTACTTACTTTAAAAAAATAATAACTAACCTTAGGTACCTAGTCCCTACCCAAGTAATTTGATACTTGAAATAGGCGAGTTTTCTGAGAGTATGAGTCTGATTAAACTGAGCTAATTAGATGGTCAGCACTTAGTCTTGGTAAATATATTAGTGGCTGGGGTTGGATTCTATTAAAGAGATTTCCCTGATTGAACAAAGTGGTGTACTGAAGAGTTTCCGTTTTACCTAATGAAAATTACAATCGTTGGGATGTGCACTTGTTTAACGATTTCTCACACTGATTAGCCCATACAGCTTGAGGTTACGTCTTATACTACAATACAATGTTATAAATTTGTATAGCTTTGCACATGCATTACTCTAAGAGTCCACATATTCTCGCTGGTTGATTGACAGCCAGGGAAAACACAAAGTCTGATTTAATATTTGTTTGAAGGGATTTCACGAGACGGAATGCATAAACAGCTTTTGGTATACAGCTAAGCTCACTTCTTATGTAAAAGTTGATAAATAATCGAATTGTGTTCATCCTAATCTAGGAATAAGCCTGTTCATAAAGAATCCTTGAATGAGTGCTTACGTGTAAATTACTTAAAGTTAAAACTTTATTGTATATACAGACAAACCTTTTATGCATTAATGATCTTATTACTGTATATTCAATTTTGGAACACATATTACGTGTAAACTTGATAAATTGTGGTTCAGTCATTTCCTGTCTTTTTACCTTGAGGCGGTTACAATCATTTGCATAAATAATCGTTGAACCATTGTAAAATGCAGTACAAGGATGGAAGTCGCCAACCTCAACAATGTTGCCCTTGTCAAAGTCTGATTGTTTTAGAATGTGGAAGCCAAACGCACTCACTTGCAATACACTCACAAATAGCTTGTGAGTGAGCCTTGTCGGGAACTATTTTCGATTCAAGTTTGACCAGTGCATGCGGCTTTAGCGGTTGCACATAGTCGGAGCATGTATATCTAAGGAAAACTTCCCTATCTGAAATATCTCTTGTTTTGCACAGCATATCAACCGTAGTCAGAAGTATATTATCATATAAGAATACAACCACTTGTCGATCCAGTTTCTACTCTAATGCACTCGTATATTTATAAAGAGGGAACATCTTGACAATAAAAGTTGCAAATTAATAAAGCAACAAGTAAAGTTGTGCTTATGAGTATAATCTAGGTATATTTTCCATGTATAATATGCATATTATGGTGCAGTGCCATGGACAAAAAATAACACATTATGAAAGAAATGCCATCATAATCTTACCTACTGCACAATGCACATGGCTAACTGAGAATGTTCAAGAAAGGCCATTATTCCTTAACGTTTTCCGTTTGCAATGAAAAGGTTGTGTGCTGTCTCGTTCTAGTTGATGAGCATAATAGTCTTGTAATCAGACACTTATCGTGAACCTCTATCGCTGGAAGTATCCAGCGCGTTTTATGAGGATGAATGCGAGAATTAACTTGTTTTCGAGTCACTGGGTGGATTTTAATGATGTAAAGTGAACACAGCATCATCAGCCATGATAAGG